>JAJOOE010010689.1:0-25500 GCA_036250405.1 Solanum raphanifolium
AAAAAAAATATCTTTAAAATAAACTTAAGTAAAATTATTATAAATTTTAAAACTTAAATACTATAAACTAATATAACTTAGAAAAATAAAAAAAACATTCGTATTTTCGTAATTCAAAATAACTCAAAAAAAATAATTATTTTTTGAAATAGCTATATGTGCCGTCCCCTTTATCCCATCCCGTTCCGTTCCGGTCCATTCCGGTCCGTCCCGGTTCTATCCCGGTATATAGTGGAACGGGACGGAACCGAGCCTCCATCCCGGTAGTTCCGGTCCGGTTCATCCCGGTACCGGTCAACAACCCGGTCAAACCGTCCCGTTCCGGTCCGGTTCCGGTTCGTTCCGGTCCTGTGGTCCCATTCCGGTCCGGTGCCCAGCCTTACCCGGGCAACATCCTTTGCCGGATGCAACCTGCAAAAAACATAATAAATATGTTAGTTCATGAATAATATATTAAAGTATAAAAAATAAATAAAATAAACTAAAAAATAGATAACAAAAGAAACTTACGATGATCCATCCGGATCAATCATGACTCTACCAAGTCTGTCCTTCTGGCTAGGAACTAGAGGAAGCATCTCATCTGGAGTAGCACTAGGTGTAGCTGTAGATGAGGGTGATACATCAGGATGCACATAACGTAGAGTCAATGGAGGCGTACCGGCCATAACATTTGGCTGCTCGCTACTAGAATCTCTAATCCTCATGGAAGATAACTGATGAGATGCACCTGTGGGAGATGGAGTACCTGCCGATAAGGGTCGTCCTCGACGAATATCATGTAAAGGTATGTCCTCGTAGCGTACTGAAGGCACTGCCTGTGAAGTAGAGGAAACACCTACTGGTCGACGATAATTAGGATAATATTGTTGAGGATCCGCCATACCAAACGGAAGAGCAAGTATATGAGTATCATGGCTGATGCGCTCTGGCGCAGAAGAAATATATCCTACAATATCCTCAAAATCTATGGGTTTCTTAGACTTCTTCTTTTTAGCCTGTTTATTCTGGCTAACTCCAAGATGCTCGTGATGTCTATCACTGTCACCGCCCGATGACATCTGTATGCAAATTTACATGTATAATATATATAAAAATCATAAATTCAATAAAATTAGCAAAATACACTTACATATATATACTAGCTAGCTTTCATTCTACACTATTCCTCCTCGCTTGTTTCAATTTCATCATTCTCCCATTCTTCCTCCTCAGTTGTTTCATTTTCATTATCGTCACATTCTTCGTCATCAAATGATTTATTTTCCTCATTCTCTGATATTTCTTCCTCTACATTCAGTATCTCATCATCAGATACTTCTTCTAATATGTGTTGAGGATGTTGTAGTGTGGTTTTCAATTCAACATCAACTTGTTTTTGAACAATTGCAACATCATTTTGATATGCCACATCTAAGACATTGTCAATTTCAATTCTTCCCACAGGCTTACTTTTTATAACAACCCGCCAATCAGCTTTGTCTCTACGCAATAGATATGAAGCGTAATACACTTGTTTAGCATTTTGTGCAATAATTAAAGGATCATAACTTCTGTATTTCTTGGTGTGCTTAACTTCAATTATATTATGTTGATGGTCCATCTTTGTGCCTCTATGTGATGGGTCAAACCACTCACACCGAAACAATACAATCTTCTTCTTAGGCCAACCTGAATAGCTCACTTCAATAATCTCTTGAATGGCACTATAATATTCAATAGTTTGACCAGTACCATCAACATCACCTTGTATGTAGACACTACTATTATTTGTTTTCTTGTTCCTAGAAACTTCTTCAGTTTAAACCATTGACACAGTACTTATTCATTGTCAGTACTTGAGATTCAGGTCCAAGTGCTACTTCTTTCACTAATTGCAAATGTTGGACACTTGAGTATTCATCTCGCCTTCATCATTGCGATTGGCCTGTTTCTCCTACATGACACATCATCACCAAAGTAATTAAAATAAAAATCACCAGTTTCTCTCCCAATATGACCTTGAACAAATGATCCTTCGATCCTTTCCCTTTGCTTAATCGTTTGCTTCGAACTGCCAATTTTTTTGCATGTATATATGTATATATATGTTAATATATAAAAGACTTGGCGAATATATATAACTTAGTGAATATTTTTCAAATGGAGACCTCTCAAATGGATACATCCATCTTGTTTGAATCGGACCTCCAAGGCGGGCCTCTTGTACAAGGTGAATTGGAAGATGCTCCATTATATCAAAGAAACCACATGGAAATATCTTCTCCAACTTAGTAGTAATAACAAGAATATGTTCCTCCATCCTGTCTAAACTACTCTCCAACAACTTTCCAGAACACAAATCTTTAAAAGAAAGACTTATCTCTATGATTGGTTTCCATATCCTTTAGGGTAGATGACTAAAAGCGATAGGAATTAAAGTTTCCATGAACACATGACAATCATGACTTTTCATACCTATCAATTTTCCTTCATTCATATTTGCCCGCTTTCCTAAATTCGAAGCATAGCCCTCCGGCATCCTCAAATTTTTAACCCACTCAATAATTTCACATTTCTCATCCAATGTGAATGAAAAGTTGGCTTTGGGCTTAACTATTTTACCATTCTGTAATTCCTGCAACCGTAACTCTTTTCTCCTACAATATTCCTTTATGTCCATTCTAGCTTTTGGATTGTCTTTTGTCTTACCCTTAACATCCATCACTGTGTTAAACAAATTGTCAAAGTAATTTTTTTCAATATGCATCACATCAAGATTATGTCGTAGCAGACTATCCTTCCAATACGGCATCTCCCAAAATATGCTTTGTTTGGTTCAATTATGTTCAACACCATATCCAGGAAGTCTAGAAGGTGAAGCTTCTGTAACTTTAGGTAATTGAGAAACTCTCTCCCAAATTTGATGCCCTGTGAGTAATGGAGGTGAGTGTTGACACCCAATTTTGGACTTCCACAATGTAGATTAATCACCGAGTTTCTTAAATTTTCAAACGATTTGAAATAATTAGTTTTTATAAAGTTCAAAATATTTTTCAAGTTACTTTTAATTAATTTCATCATTTTATAACTTTTAAGTAACATATATGTTTTATATGATTAGTATATTTTATAAGCATTTAGAAAATTATCTCAAAAAAGATTTTAATTTTAGTAAGTATTTTATTTAATCACTTTAGTTTAAATTATGGTTATAATTTTGAATCATTAGTTTACAATTAAGTTTATTATTTCATTTTTTTCAAGATTAAGAAGCTCGTTAATTAATCATATTATTTCTTCTTATTTGGATTTTTGACCAAATTCACCAATTAAATTCAATTTGGCTAGATTGTTAATTCATTTGCCTAATCCTTTTATTTCAATTTTAACCATTTATTTCCCCACCTTAAACCCATTTGAGACCAATTTTGAGCCTATTTGGCAATTTTCCAGCAGCCCACTTCATTCAATACCTAAGTGTACAGCCCACCAACTCTCAAACCCACTCCCTCTTTGTTTTCCAAACTCTCAGCCCAACCCATTACCCTAATTTTCTAGCGTACAACAATACATACGGCAGTACTAAAATAGCAGCGGCACAACCCGACCCACCCCTGCGTCTTCCTCTTCCTTCACAAAACCACATGACCCCATTTCATCCAAAATTAGACGCCAGACGAAATTCAGCGAGCAAATAGCACTGCAAACTCAGAAATCTTGCCCAACTACCCTGCAGAACCCATACCCTATTAGCCCCAACGTCAAACCCTCACGTCTCCTTCTCCCCCCTTTCGCGGAAGCACTGTATTTCCCATCCTTTCCACTGTTGCCTCGGAAAGGAACGGGTAGATTCAAAATTCAAACGGATTTTACCCCCTAAATCTACCCTTTCACCCCTCTATAAATAGCCTCCTTAGTTTTCATTCAAGGGAGGGGATTAAGTTTCAAAGAGGAGAAATTGAGAGAAGTGCGAGACAGGGGATTTTCACCAAAACTAGGTTTTCTTTGGTATCGATTACTCGCTTGTTCGAATTAGTCTCGCAGTGGTGTAAAAGCCTCACCGTCAAGCTCGTTGTTCTAGTCTCGCTGCCCCGACAAAGGTAATATCCATTCCATTTTGTATTCTGTTTGTTTCAATCCCTATTATGTGATAAATTTGTTTCAATTGTTTGATGCTTTCTTATGGATTTTTGCTATTTTCTTATGTTAATATGTCTTTGCCACCAAATATAGTCCTTATTGAACAAATATCTTGGTTGTTTAATATGTATAGCTACTGATCAAATCTCCTCTTCTCTTTTATACTTGAAAAAAATAAAATGCTTATTTGTGGCTCGGTTTCATATTAATTACTGCCTCAATTCAAATTATTCTTACTAATTATGTGTGAGTAACTTCCTTCACATGCCATTTGAATTCCTGATGCATCTGTTTGCCCTAAAAAAAACAAAAAAAAAAAACAAAAATATACGTCAATCGGTTAAATAGGAGCTTTCTTATGTTCTGTTTAAGATTTTGTCCTAAAATTTGCTTGGAGTGTGAGTTTGTTGGTGTTAATATTTCAAATATGCTATGCTGACCTCTTTTAGTATAATAGGAGTTGTTGTGGCTATGTTACATCGGGTTGGGTCTCTTAGTTTGCTCATTTTTAAATTAAGGGGCAAGTTTGTGTTTGTCGATGGTTTTGACATGTAAACAAGACTATACCGACTTATGTTGAGTGATTGTTTGAGTTCATTTATTTTATCTTGGATCGGATATGCCTAATTACCATTTGTTGTTGTTGTCATGGTTAGATACTACCTTGTATTGTTTTTTTTTTCTCTTTTTTCTTTTTAATGCACTATGAAAGTACTGGGTAGGTTACAAGATTTAAGTTGTGATTTGTTTTTTTTTGTTAAAATATATATATATATATATATACCTCATATATTGCAGCCTTCAATTATTTAGATTGTGAGACAACATAAATGATTATTTTCCTCCATAGCCTTTTTGCCAGGATATAGTTGTATGTGGCCATATTTTTTTTTTTAGTTCACTGTTGATCTTGCTTTGCCTCACTTAGTTGATGTTATATCTTTCTACTTAGTTAAGAAGTTCATTTAATTAATTGGCTTGTCTTAATCTTAATTAACTGTTGCAATTATCTCATTTCTTTGGATATAAGCTCTTCGTCTTTTGTTTAGAAGTGCTTTTATTTTGCAATTATGTTTGTATCTCCTAAAGTGATTTATGTGTTTACTTCTATCTTGAATTGATTACTTGATTGTCGTTTTGTTGGAATTTTATCTCTATTCTAATTCTTGGTTATCTTTTTGTTGCATAAAATCTGCCCAAGTCCTCACGGACTCAATCTTTGTATTTCAAAGGGGCCCACGAAGGCCCTAAAGTCTTTCATTGAGTCTGCCAACTTTGAGAAATCGAAGAACAAGTCTTTGGAATTGATGTACAGGTCTCGGAAAGCAGAAAAATGGGTTGTATACATCCGATATACACTGATATACAAAAAGTGTATACAAAAACGGAATTGAGTAAAGGCCCAAAAAAATTCAGCTCTATTGGCCCAAATTCATTTCCTTTACCTTTAAATTATTTAATTGTCTTCATTTATTGTTTTTTTTTTTTTTTATCATTAACTCTAACTTTAGAATTGTTAATTAGCTTAATTAGATTTCCCAAAAGATGAGTTATTTTCTTTGTGTTGGTTTAATTTTAATACATTTCATGTTTTTGTGTTCATTTATTTTATTAATCAAGTATATTGGTCAAAATTATATATCTTTAATTAAGTTAAACCTTTGGTTCTTAAAAAGAGATGTTCTTTAATGCTTTTCACTTAATCACATTTTATTCATTTTAAAATTGTTTTTAAGTTACAGTATTTTTCTCAAATAAACTTTAAATGTTAGTCAAAACCTTTTCAATCAATTAAAAAAAAAATATATATACTTACTTAGTCATTTTCTCAACAAGGTTAGTCAATTAATTTAAAATGATTTTCATGCTTTAATTTATTAAATTGGTTTAAATTACTATTTCAAAATGAATTAAATAAATTCTAAATAATCTAGTTTTATTAATATTCTAATCACTTGCATTTTAATTCCAATGTCTCATTTTAGGTCTCTCTCTCTAGAAAAATAAAAATAAAATGTGTCATTTATTTAATTATTTTCTCAAAGTTAATCAAATATTATAAATTATTATTTTTATGTTAAATCATTTTCCCAATGAATTAGTCAAAAAAATATTTTAGTCAAGTCGTAGGATAACTGCATGTTAGCAGCTACTTTAAGTGCTAATACCTTCTTAGAGTAGAAATAAGAACTTCTTACCCATTTTCTCTAAAAAATTTTAAGGTTTATCTGTTAAAGCCTTTTTAAATTAAGTTTTCTTAATTTCTTTAAAAATTATGTGGCGACTCTTCTCTAAGTATTTTTCTCAAATTATTTTATACTTAGAACATTTCAAAAAGTAATTTTTTCTAAAGATAGGAAAATTACAGCATAACAGAAATGACGACTCTGTTGGGGACTTAATTAATTTCTAACCATAAGATTTGACTATTTGACTAATTGTTATTAATTGCTGAATTGTTTATTTGTGTTTAATGTGTTTAAATTGCTATAAACTGTTACATTCATGGCATAACATATTTCGTCAAACGACGCTTATTTTTTATTTTCCACTTAAATAACAATTATGCGCGCCGCAGTCGTTCGTTAACCAAATTGTTCTTGGGACACCCTGACGAATGTAGTTGGCTACTGGATAGTCAACAGTCGTTAACTGTCCCTGCCCAAGTAGTCCGCTTGGGTCACCTATCTACTATAAATAAAGCTCACTCTTAGTTAAACTAGTGTAGAGCCAGACTTAATCCCGAAATTTAGCGCATTGGCCTAAGATGACCCAACACCCAAGGCGTGTTGGGCTCATTAGAAAGACCACCTTAAGTCTAAAGGGGCCACGGCCCGAACGGACGTTCATATTTACGTGTTTGGAAGATGTAAGCGATGTTTGACAAATTGTTGTGCCTTGGGTTTGGGGGGATCTAATTCTTTGTATGTTTTAGTAGATGGCCAAGCAACACTTGAGTTTCAAAATGGTCACCGAGACGCCGAACCTCCTCCGTGTATGGTGGAACAATCTCAATGCATATCAGAAAAGAGAACTTTCCATTCACTTGGGTCACCTCCCATCGATAATGAATCTCAAAGTTTGGCCTAAGTTCATTGAGGTGGTCACTCGATTTTGGGATGATGAGAGGATGGTGTTTCACTTCGGAGATGTCGAAATGACACCAACTGTTGAAGAAATCAAATTTTGTCTAGACAATGTCGGAATGTGCCAGAAAAGGAAAAATCATCCAGATCATCACATCTTGCTACCGGATAAGCCGACCAACACAAAACTGAAAAATATGTTGTTACTGGTAAATGGAGACTGCCTAGACACCCCGAGTATTCCGTTTGTGAAGTTCTATGAACGATGGGGACACGAGAACTATTATAAGAATTTCCAAATGAGTTTCTCGATCATGGTAGTTAGAGTCAAACTCAAACTCTAGCATTCCCCGTATGCCTATTAGGGACGATGGTATTTCCTCAGGACGGAGGGAATGAAATTGATACTCGAATTGTCATGATAACTCACGCCATCTTTGAGGGTGTTGGTAAAACGGGACAAGTCAAGAAATATTTCAACCTGGCCCCAATCATTTTGGCCTACATTTATCGATCCTTGGGTCAATGCAAAAAGGGATTTCCATTTTTTCAAGGATGTAATATCTTGCTGTAGTGGTGGATGTCTAAACATCTAGTGAAGACATATGAGACTCAGAAATAGAAATTGGCCAAGCCACAAAAAGAAAGCCACCTCGACCACATTTGAGCATGAACAAGTTCCAGATCCACAACACGAGGGAAGCATGGGGTAAAGTCTTCCACAACATAAAAGAAGGAAACGTACAATGGATGTTTCAAGATATTATGTCAGAAAAAATAGTTGTTCAGGGGGCTAAGTGTCCTTTCCTAATTCTTCTTGGCATTAGAGGAGTACGACCCTACAACCCTAGCAGGGTAATGTGGCAATTCGGCAGAAGACAAATTCTACCCTTCAAATGAGACATCAGCCGCTATGTCTTTGACTACAATGGGTGCGACAAGATACCTTACGCTAAGGATATTCGTCAAGAATGGGCTGGGCGGGTCAACCTTAAAGAGAGCATGGCCGAAAACAGGTATGAAGCAGGGTATGTTGACGAATACAAAAAAATGGTTGCAGGATGATATACTTGGTCTACTTGAACCGACTCCACGCACGGGCCTATAGATTGAAGACATCCAAGTAAGGCTCCAAATCCAAGCCTGCCACTTTCAGCAGGAATGGGATCGAAGAGAGCAAGAGTTTTAATGTAGGGAGCAAGAATACTGGCATAGGGAACAAGTGTTCCAGCATCGAGAGTATGAAGGCCAAAAGGCCTTCGCCTTTGTCACATATGAGTTAACTAACGCAAGAGCCTGCCTAATACGTTTGGATTAGAACTTGGATGATCAGCTTAACACTCTCCAGGACGTATCGATGTCTTCCAAAGCTGTGTTCGCCGAGCCGCATGTGATAACCAGGGAGTTCCTCATTCGTGAAGAAGTGGAAAAAGAAAGAGGAGGAGCAGGTCCTTTAGCCTTTTAGTTATCTTTTTCCCCTGCGTGGGATTGATGTTATTGTATTTGCAGTTTATCTCTTCCCTAAAATATGTATCCCTTTTGTTGACTTTGTAATGAATTCTCTAATTATTTATGAATCTTATTTTGGGGGGTGCAACAATTTGTTTTAAATGGCACAATACATCCTTCAAATTGCTAGGCATACCCTTGGCACAAAAGGGTCACATATCTGTTTAGGACATGATATATGTTTGTGTGCTTTAACTGTTTATGTGATTCATTGCATTAAATGAGGACATTTTTATCCCACTCCTTTTCGAAATTTTTTTGAAAATCTCCACAATTCTAAATACAAGTCACTACCAAAATGTTCAACCAAAATTCCATGAGCCTTGAGTTTCTCAGCTAGAAATAAAATCCTTCTACCAAATCCTAAAACAATACTCTATCATCTCAGGAAAGGTAAAATTGCTGCTAAGGTGGAAAAGGGCAAGAATGTCGAGGTGAAGACGACTGAAGAGAATTTAAGGATGAAACTGCGTCGATTCAAACAAGAGATTCGAGAAATGGGAGAAAGAAGAATAAAAGTAGAACTAGCCACTGCAGCTGCACAGGCCAAAAGTGCAGCACTAGACATAGAGTTAGCGGCAAAGATGGTAAGATATGCTATCATGAACAAGGAGACAATTGCTATGCGGAAAGAACATGATGTCTTCACAAATGATATAACAATGAGGCTTCAGAAGATACGTGAAAAATGCTCTTTCTTCAATAAAGAAGCCAATAGTGGTCCTGAAGACACTCACCCTGGAGCTATTGAAGAAGATATCGATGAGGAAATCATCTATATGCCTCCCTTCCTAGGACGTCTGAAAGGAAGAGACAAAAGGATCATTCTCCCGGCTTATGAGCGGACACATAGCGTGGGGGTAAGAGTCATGCCATGTGCTCTCATTTACGAGCATCTTAAGGCAACATGCATGTTGAAGCCTCTCGAATGAGCCACTTTTGAGTTTGGGCATGAAGGCTCTCAAAAGACGTGTGCCTACCACCCGAACCAAAGAGGGCACACTATAGAAGAATGTGTGGAGCTTAAGGCAGCAATCCGCAACCTGATCAACGTTGGGAAGATCCCGTATATGTGGGGTGAGAACACCGTCCTTACTTGTGACCAACCGGAGCCCAGTATGCCGGTCACTGAGCACACTTTGTTTTATTGTCACTATTTCACGCCTTTCAAGAAAACATTGTTGGACATCTACAGTCAGTTGGTTCGAAAATAAGTCTTGGCCTCTATCAGAAAGGATGACGAAGCAATCGATCTCGTTGGAATTGAAATCTGGAAACCCTGCCCTTATCATGACGCCGTAGATCACAACATTGGAAGGTGCCTCGAGTTTCGCTATGACGTGGAATCCCTCATCAACATGGGAAAGATTCAAGTTGAGTTTGTCCCCCGTGATTAATGCATTAGTCAAAAGAAGAAGCTTTGATGAAGGCACCGTCTATCTTTTAGGAGCTTTATTGCGTGTTTTCTTTTCACTTTCCTTGTAATCAACATGAGAATTTCCTTTTGTATTCGAACTACGTAGGACTTGAATTCTCCTTTGGAGATACGTAGGCAACCTTTCAAGGCCCGGTCCCTATCTTTTTAAAATTTGCTTTTCCCCTTTCATTCTACAAAGAAACATTGAATTCACATCAACAGATGCCAAGAGATGCAATAAGAAGACCTTAGCTCAACGCAATTTAACCTTTCTGAGTTAATAGCCCAAAAAAAAGAGCAAATTCCTGCTTGTTCAAAAATATCAATCCCCATTATTTGTGGGTTAACATGTTCTCAAACAAAGCAACTCTTATGTGTTTACATGCCCTCTATGTGATATTTTGCATTATTTGTCCCGAATCAAAACTAACAGATTTGCCTCTGAGTTGTTTTCCTCTCAAGGTAGTTAGAACTGATCTTTGTTGATAAGTTGGTTGAACACCCTTATTTTACAAGATCAAAAGGCCCTACAGATTCCTTCCCCAGTCAAAGTTCTCGGAAGGGCAAGTCAACAATGGGTGATAACAATGAAGAGATTGGCCTTACCGATGTTGTCGTGGCTCAGCCCGTCATTGCTGGTCAGAATGAACTAATTATGCAGTTGATGCAGCAGATCACTGGGATGAGGGTCGAAATGTAGAGAAGGCAGATATGCCTAGTCCAGGTTTTGCTTTCAATGCTCCAGCAGACGGAAGGCCTTCACTTCACTTTCCTCTTTTAAATGCAAAACAAGCCCAAAACCCACCCTCCAATCCTGCTCAGAATCCCTCAATCATTGACCTAACCGCCCAAAATCCCCATTATGCCTCCGCCTCTTACCAAACACCACCTCATCCTCAAAGTACCAACCCCCAAGCGCCACTCCCTCTTCAAAATGACAACCTTCAAGCTTGTCCGCCCCCTCAAAACCAAAACATTAGCCACCCGCACACTTCCCTCCACCACCAAAATCAGTATACCAGCCCCCAGACTTTCCCTCAAAACTATCAAGCCCCTCAAAATGCCCAGAGTCCCTCCATTGCTCCACCTCTACCTCAAAAAGCCACTTTCCAAATCCCGGTCCCCAATGAGCATGACGCCAATGGTTCTGAGCTCGACCACTATGAGGAACGAGAGAGAAACTGGAGATCAAGGGAAGAGGCCGCCAAGCTGGATATTAAGGAAGAGATTCGAAAGGCCATGAAAGAGTTGTAGTGTATTCCTGAAGTTGTCGGTTTGAGTTATGAGAATTTATGCATTAATCCGAATTTGGACCTCCCGGAAGGGTTCAAGGTGCCAAAATTCGATGTTTTTGGAGGAATAGGGAACCCCTTAGCACACCTGAGGGCCTACTATGACCAGCTCGTGGGAGTTGGAATGGATGAAGCTTTACTAATGTGGTTTTTTAGCCGAAGTCTGAGTTGAGAGGCTCTGGAATTGTTTACATCTCATGAAAGAAGGCAATGGCCTAGCTAGAATGCCCTGGCTAAGGACTTTATCGAACGATTCGCCTATAATGTGGAGATCGTTCCTGATCGCTATTCCTTGGAAAAAATTAAGCAGAAATCAAATGAAAGTTACAGAAAGTTTGCATACAGATGGAGAAATGAGGCAGCTAGAGTTCGGCCTCCTATGTCTGAGAAGGAAATTGTCGAAGTATTTGTGCGGGTTCAGGAACCCGAATATTATGATAGAATCATGTTGCTCGTTGGAGCGAAGTTTGCTGAGATAGTCAAAGTAGGTGAGGCTATTGAAGATGGATTAAGAACTGGGAAGATTGCTCGTGTTTCTACCTCACCCGGATCCTCGGGTTTGTTGAAGAAGAAAAGAGAATATGTGTCTTCTATCTCTTATGAAGGGAAGAAGACCCCAAGGAAATCCTTATAATACCAAGGTCATTCTCGACCTTCAAAGAGTTCGTACCCGGCTTATTATGCACATGCTGATTACCAAACTCCCCTTCCTATCTACCAAACTCCCTCTCCAGTTTACCAGACCCTATCTCATCACTATCGAAATGCCACCCCCAACTCTGCCAACGTTCAGACAAATTACCAAACTCCTCCCACAACGTACCAAACGGCTCCACTTTACCAAAATACCCCCTCGAACTACTAAGCTCCACAACCAAATTACCAAACCAACTCATATCCCAGATATCAAGCCCCCCGTCCAGACGTTCCGTACTATCGCCAAATGCCTCCCCCTCAACAAGGTAATTACGATCCCCGAGTCCTAGATTTTAGAACAAGCCCGCTAGAATTTTTATTCCGCTTATTGAAAGCCGAACAAAGCTGTTTGAGCGATTAACTGCGACATGATATATTCATCTAGTGGGGACCAAGCCAATTGACACTAGCTCAAAGTTTTACAGACCTAACCAGAGGTGCGCATATCACTCCAACGGTGTTGGACAAGATACCGATGACTGTATCAACTTGAAGCATAAGATTCAAGACCTGATTGACTAGAACGTGGTCTCTCTTCAGACGGTCGCACCCAATGTCAATAGTAATCCTTTGCCAAATCATGGAGGTGTCAGTATCAATATGATAAAGACAAATGATGATTGGTGCGTGACGAAGGCAATAGTTCTGGTCGTTCCTGATGAACTAGAAAGGGCTGTAGCCTTGTTGATCATTAGAGAGAAGAAAAAGTTTGTGATTCTGACACCCGAGAAGGTTGTTGCCTTGGTGCCACGAGAAACTCTTGACCGACCAAAGTTTGTGATTGAAACGGCTGTTACCCAAGGTATGACCAGATCCGACAGGTGCTACATACCAGAAGAGTTAGCCCAGGGAGTGCATAAGAAAGATCAGTCTAAAAGGCCAATTAGTGAAGCTGAAGCAGAGGAGTTCTGGAGAAAGATGCAACCGAAAGATTACTCGATCGTGAAACATCTGGAGAAAACACCAGCTCAGATTTCTGTGTGGACCCTGCTGATGAGTTCACAACTGCATAGGCAAGCTTTGATGAAAGCTTTGGATGACACTTATGTACTCGTGGGTACTAACAGTGATAATCTGACAGCCATGATAAACCAAGTTGTTCGAGGACACCGAATCAGTTTCTGTGACAAAGAGCTGCCCTTTGAAGGTAAGATGCACAACAATGCTCTGCACGTTACCATTATGTGTCGAGACAAGATAATTAATCGAATCTTGGTCGATGACGGATCTGGTCTTAATATTTGCCCACTTTCTACTCTGAGGTAGCTGAAATTCAACTTGGGAAAACTTCACCAGAACCAAGTCAATGTGAGGCTTTTTTATGGAGTGCAAATAGACACATTGGGTGCGGTAAACTTAGATATTCAGGTGGGTCCTGTGGAGTTCCAGGTATTGGATAGTAACACCAGTTACAATTTGCTTCTGGGAAGACCGTTTATCCATATGGCTGGGGCTGTGCCTTCTACCCTTCACCAACTAATGAAATTTGTTTGGAAGGACCAGGAATTGGTCATTTATGGTGAAGGGAGCCATTCCAATGGGTATGCACCGAACGTTGATGATATCTCTCGAGGTTGTGATTTCTACACGGTGGGGCTAGTAAATGCCACAGGTGATGACTTGGCTCCACAGCTTCCTATGCCTTCTGTGTACAAGATAATTGCTACTGTTATGCTCTGGAGTAGTTTCGAACCAGGTTTCAGATTGGGGAAGCACTTTCAAGTAATTATCGAGCCTATCCAAATTCTCGCCAAAGGAGCAAAATTTGGTTTGGGGTATGTCCCAACAGATGACGAAGCAGAGATGAAGAATAAGAGTATTGATCAAGCATTGGCCATGCCAATTCCTCATCTGTACCAGTCATTCTCGGTGTGAGGATATGTCAATGATGATGGTCTCAGGGAAGGAATCTGGGGCCTTTTTTAGGAGATTGATGCGGTCATCGAGGAAGAGGCTGGGACATCAGACATCCGTGATGCAGAACCTGATGAGCAATTGCAAAATTGGACCTCCACACCATTCCTGATTTCCTGCTTATTTGGGTAGAAAGGACATGTGTTTGTATTTGTTTTTAAAATTGGTGGTAGTCCGGAAGAGGCCCGAGACCCACCTTTTATGCAGTTTTTACTTGTTTGAAGTTTTTCAATTTCCTTGTGATGTTTATAAAGGCAAAATGGCCCTTGGCCATGGCCATAGTTTGTGCTTGTTTTCCAAGTTAAATGAAAGCCTCTTTTGTTGAAAATTTGTTTACTTATCTGTCTATATTTTACTTTCCTAACTTTGTTCGTTTATGATTTCAGTAATAATAATTTAAAACCTGCCAATGTCATGTCATGTCATGTCATGAATCGAGTGAATAAAATGAGGCAGGTAATGATGAGTGCGAGGGATATGAGGAAGAAAATGAGGTACCCGAACATGTCGCTAAAGAGTTTCGACAATTTGAGAATTAGCACAAGCCGAATTTGGAAGAAACTGAGACTGTGAATCTTGGAGATGAGAAGTGTGTTAAAGAAGTAAGAATCAGCGTCCATCTGGTTGAAGCTCAAAGAAGGGACCTGGTTCGTTTGCTTAGAGAATACATTAATGTATTTGCCTGGTCTTACAAAGATATGCCGGGGTTGAGTACGAACATGGTGTCCCACCAGTTGCCGATTAATCCAGATTTCAGTCTAGTAAAACAAAAGACTCGGAAGTTCAAGCTTAAGTTGAGTTTAAAGATCAAAGAGGAGATTACCAAACAGATCGAGTCTCAAGTAGTGGAAGTGACGCAATATCCGACTTGGCTAGCCAACGTTGTTCCGATTGCCAAGAAAGACGAAAAAACCAGAATTTGTGTTGGCTATAGAGATCTCAACAAAGCTAGCCCGAAAGATAATTTTCCATTACCAAAAATTCACATTCTCATTGATAATTGTGCTACGCATGAGATGCAGTCAATTGTGGATTGTTATGCGGGTTATCATCAGATCCTGTTTGACGAAGAAGATGCAAAAAAGACAGCCTTCATTACACTTTGGGGTGTATATCATTATCGGGTGATGCCTTGTGGTCTCAAGAATGCCGGTGCTACTTACATGAGAGCTATGACAACCATCTTTCATGATATGATTCACAAGGAGATTGAGGTATATGTAGACGATGTTATAATCAAATCCCGCGAGAGTTTGGATCACTAGACTCACTTGAGAAAGTTCTTTGATCGCCTGCGTCGATACAATTTGAAGTTAAATCCTGCCAAATGTGCATTTGGAGTGCCAGCTAGCAAGTTGTTGGGATTTATAGTCAGCAGGAGGGGCATTGAGCTTGACCCTTAGAAGATCAAGGCGATCCAAGAATTACCTCCACTTAAGACCAAGAAAGAGGTGATGAGTTTTTTGGGAAGGTTAAACTACATCAGTCGATTTATAGCTCAGTCCACTGTGGTGTGTGAGCCAATCTTCAAGTTGTTGAAAAAAGATGTTTTGACCAAGTGGACCGGAGAATGTCAAATTGCTTTCAATGCCATCAAGAACTATTTTTCCAATCCACCGATATTGGTTCCTCCACGGGAAGGAAGTCCACTGTTGCTATATCTGTCTGTCTTGGATAGCACATTTGGATGCGTGCTTGGTCAACATGACGAAACTGGGAAGAAGGAGCGAGCCATTTATTACTTGAGCAAGAAATTCACTCCATATGAGGCCCGTTACACTCTTTGGAGATAACATGTTGTGCTTTGACTCGGATTGCTCAAAAGTTGAGACATTATTTCTCTTCTTATAGCACATACCTTATTTCCAAGATGGACCCGTTGAAGTATATTTAGTTGGCTAAATGGAAAATGCTTTTGAGTGAATTTGATATTGTGTATGTGACTCAGAAGGCGATAAAAGCGGAATCCTTGGCTGATCATCTTGTGGAAAATCCAGTTGATGAAGGGTATGAACCGCTCAAGACTTATTTTCCAGATGAAGAAGTAGCGTTTGTGGGTGAAGATATGTCTGAATCATACCCTGGCTGGAGTATATTCTTTGATGGAGCAGCGAACCACCAAGGGAAAGGTATCGGGGCAGTCTTAGTGTCAGAATCTGGTCAACACTATCCTATGGCAGCTAAACTCCGATTTGATTGCACGACCAACATGGTTGAGTATATATAAAGCTTGTATCCTTGGTTTGAAGATGGCCATCGACATGAATGTCCACGAGCTACTGGTTATTGGAGATTCAGATATGCTGATTCACCAAGTTCAAGGAGAATGGACTGTGAAGAACCCAAAGATCACACTGTACGTGCAGTATATACAGAAGTTGTGCAAAAGGTTCCGCAAGATTGAGTTCAGACACACTCCTATGACACAGAATGAGTTGGCCGATGCTTTTGCCACCATTGCCTCAATGATTAAACATCCAGATACAAGTTATATTGATCAAGTGTATATAGAGGTAAATGAGTAGCCTGTCCATTATTCACATGTCGAAGTGGAACCAGACAGTTTGCCTTGGTATTTTGACATCAAGAAGTAATTAGAGACCGGGACTTATCCTGAGAATGCAACGTTCAACCAGAAGAAGTCGATATGCCGTATGGCCCTCAATTTCTTTGAAAGTGGGGAAATCCTTTATAGGAGGACTCCAGATTTAGGTCTTCTCAGATGTGTTGATACTAGTGAAGCTGCAAAGCTTTTGGAACAGATAAATGCCGGAGTTTGTGGCACTCACATGAATGGACTCACTTTGGCAAAGAAGATCCTTCGAGCCGATTATTTTTGGATAACTATGAAACATGATTGTTGCAACTTTGTGCAGAAATGTCATAAATGTCAAGTGCATGGTGATTTGATTCGAATGCCACATCATGAACTCAATGATATGAGTTCACCTTGGCCTTTCGTAGCTTGGGGCATAGATGTCATTGGTCCAATAGAGCCAGCCGCCTCTAACGGACACAGATTCATTTTGGTTGCCATTGATTACTTCACCAAGTAGGTGGAAGCATTCGTATAAGTCGGTGACCAAAAAAGTTGTAGCTGATTTCGTTCGCAACAATTTGTTATATAGGTTTGGGGCACCAGAATTCATCATTACTGATAATGGAGCGAATCTCAACAGTCACTTGATGAGAGAGATATGTGAACAATTCAAGATTACTCACTAAACCTCAACCACTTATCACGCCCAAATGAATGGAGTTGTAGAAGCCACCAACAAGAACATCAAGAAGATTTTGAGGAAAATAATTGAAAATCATCGAGGTTGGCACGAGATGTTGCCATATGCTTTGTTGGGATACAAAACGACTGTTAGGACATCAATTGGAGCTAAACCTTACTTGTTAGTATACGAAACACAAGCAGTTATACCTGCCGAAGTTGAGATACCTTCATTGAGAATCATCCACGAAGCTGATTTGAGTGACGCTGATTGGGTTCGCAAACGGATTGACTAGTTAACATTGATTGATGAGAAGTAAATGGTTGCGGTTTGTCATGGTCAACTGTATCGACAAAGAATGATTCGTGCTTTCTACAAGAAAGTAAGAGCCAGGATATTTGAAATTGGTCAGTTGGTTCTCAAACGCACTTTCCCTCATCAAGATAAGTACAAAGGGAAATATGCACCAAATTGGCAAGGACCCTACATGGTTCGCAAAGTGTTATCCAGATGTGCCTTGGTCCTGTCGGAGATGGATGGCACATAATGGCCGAAACCGATCAACTCAGAGGCTGTCAAGAGATATTATGTGTAAAACTTCAGTTTGTATTTCTATCATTTCCTTGTAATCGTTCAATTTGCTTGAAATCGTTTTGTTTAAAATTTTATCCCTCTTTTAATGAACTACGTCTGACCTAAATTCTAAAAAATGAGATACGTAGGCGGCCTGTGTCGGCCTCGGTCACCCCTTTATCCCCTTTTAATGTTTTTCCTTGTATTTGAACTACGTTCGACCTGAATTCTCAAGAATGAGATACGTAGGAGGCCTATGTCGGCCTCGGTCAGTTCCTTATTTAAATTTCTCATTTTTGTTAATCTTTGAGAGGGAACTACGTTTGACTTGATTCCTGCCTCAACGGGATACATAGGCGCCACAACGGTTCGGTCATATCTCCCGCAAGATTTCTATTTTTCTTCATAATAGAAACTGGGACAGAATTTTTGAGTCCCTCTCAAAAATTCTCAGGAAGAAGATCTCTCCAACAAAATAAGGACTAAAGTTATTTTGAGATTTGCAACTGGGACAAAATTTTTGGGAAGATCTAAAATATTTCGTAATTTGCTCATCAACAGTTAAAGATACACCAAGACAGTTAACTGGAACAGAAATTTTTTAGGATGACCCCAAAAAATTTCATTAGAGTTCATCGGTAGTTAAGAACAACTTTGAATACTTCCCAACAAATAATCAGATAGACCTCGAAGCATCAACTTTTAAGGCATTCGTTAAGCTTGATGTGACATGACACTTGGCAGTGACCTTTTCCCAAATATTACTCTCTGAAAATCTATTTTTCTTAAAACTTTTCTTTCGTGTGGAGATTATTTCGCAAAAAAAATAATATTTTGTCTTATCTATCAAGAAGCGGGAGATCGGAGAAATCAATCGGAGATGACCAGACGAGGAGCATACAACCGAAGGAATCGACACAGATCAGTTTACTTTAAACTAATAATTTTTCTGTGGATGCAGGTCTATAAGTTTGCCTCAAGATCATCATACTCCTCCATTCAATGAACATAGAGAAGCCAAAAGGATGAGGAGCTCCCCCAAAATTAACAATTTTTCTGTGGATGCAGGAAAAATTTTATGCTTCTTATACCAAAGAATTGGGAATATCAGTAGCATTATTTCATTCAAATTCTCAACAAGGCGAGGTCAATAATAAATATGCAATTATGTTCGGAGATGGAACAAATGAAATCCTCAAAGAGAGAAATTTTATTTGTTTTCCAGAAACTAAAGATACTCGGAGGACGTTTATCTGTATCATATTATCAGATATGATAATATTCTTACCCGGAGAGCCACTCATATCGTATTGTCAAATGAGATGATACCACTACTCCGAGGGTCGTTTTAATTGTATTGTCAATTGAGACGATATCGCCACCCAGAAGATACCCAGAAGATCACCTATGTTGCTCGGTGAAACATTATCTTCGCTCGGTACCAGGGATGACATCAGAAAAAGATTCATGCATAGCAACAGAAGGAAATCATGCATAGCAAGAAAAAAAGAGTCATGCATAGCAAGAGAAGGAAGTCATGCATAGCAAGAGAAGGAAGTCAAACATAGCAAGAGAAGGAAATCATGCATAACAAGAAAAAAAAGTCATGAATTGTAGAGAAGTCATGCATAGCAAGAGAAAAGGGTCATGCATCACAAGAGAAAGATTCATGGATAGCAAGAGAAGGAAGTCATGCATAGCAAGAGAACGAAATCATGCATAGCAAGAAAAAAGAGTCATGCAGCACAGAGAAGTCATGCATAGCAAGAGAAATGAGTCATGCATCACAAGAGAAAGATCAATGCATAGCAAGAGAAGGAAGTCATGCATAGCAAGAGAAATGAGTCATGCATCGCAAGAGAAAGATTCATGCATAGCAAGACAAAGAATCATGCATCGCAAGAGAAAATCAACATCGGCTGCATCATTTTCATTTGCAAGAACAATATCAAGAGAACTATCAAAAACGACGTCAAGAGAACTATCAACATATTACATCAGCCTATTTTGTTACTTCGACATCAAAAGAAGAGTACATTCAAGATTATATTGCAAATATAATATACAAGCTTTATTTGTTTTACGTCAAACTGGAGGAAGTTGACGTCAAACGTCCAAGGAGAACAATAAAGTGTCAACACGGTAAAAGACGCTATCTCCCCATTTGAATTGCATTTTATGCTAATGAGTTTTATCTCGGTCTTAAGTATCCGGACGAATCCTTTAGCACTTAAGCATGATAAAATTCCAAGTCAATACTCTCTACAAATAGAAGTGAACCTGAACCAACCAACACATACTCATAATACCCAAACAATCATAGTTTTTATCAACATCTCCTTCTCACAACATAAATTTCCATGAGCTTAAGTTATAACAAATTTGATCTTTAGAAATTAGATACTCATCGAGGGATATGTCCAAGCATACAACCACTCCAATCAACACTATCGAAATTCTAGATTTAGTAATTGTAGATTACCTCTTAAGAACAGTAGAATTGGACCCAATGATCCCCACATTCAACCACATATAAACGATACATGACCACGACGACTAGATGAATATTAAGATTATCGGACAACCACAAATACGCATGGTAGCTCTTCTGTAAATTCTCATGAGCAAGGTGGTACATGTAGAACCACTAAAATACTTTAACAACTCCAAGACAACACCAATTATGTCATTCGAAATAACCAAATCTTCCCAATCTTCCCACTCAACCAAGAGAGCATCGCAGGATTTGGTACCCCTGACCCACCACTAAGGATCCACCCATAAAAGTGAAAATACACTAGAGCATAGCTAGTGAATCATACTCACAATACTAACAACCATCATAAACACTCCGACCATTTACCTCATTATAAACCAACAGTTTTAAAAATGAAACCTTTCTTAGATACTTAACAATCAATAGTAGTACTTAGGACTCACCCCAGGTGTAAGTCCTTTCAAATGCTCAATACCGAATACAACTGATCATTTCTCACCTTGCCAATTCATACCTTGAAAAAATACATCACCACGAATGTAGACTCACAATGAAAGGCTCTGGATTGTAATTTCCACCATATAACATAATCCCTTTCTCTATCAACATTAGCTTGTCATTCTGGTATTAATCCACTCTCTTATGTATTAAGATAAAATTGTCAGTCCTCATACTACCCTCCTTCTTCTTAACAAACAAGACATGAGCACCCCACTTGGAAACAATAGGACGGATGAACCCTTTATCAAGAAGCTTTTGGATTTGAGCCTTAAACTCTCTTAATTCTGCTGGAGTCATACGATACGGAGGGATGGAAATGGGGCGAGTGTCAGTTTCCAAGTCAATGCAAAAATCTATATCTCTATCTGGAGGCATACCATGTAAATCCGTAGGAAATACTTCCTTAAACTCAGACACCATACGAACAGACTCAATAGAGGGAGACTCAACCTCAACCTCCCAAACATGAGCCAAATAAGCCAAACAACCATGCCCTACCAGTTTCATAGCCTGAATGGAGGATATGATCTTACCTAGCTTAGGCTTGTACACTCCTTCCCACTCCAATATTTCCCTACTGGGATCTCTAAAGTTATCGACGTAGTATTACAATTAAGCCCGGTATAATATGGGGACAACCAAGCCATACCTAAGATTATATCAAGTCAGTCATATCCAACATAACCAAATCAACCCAAATATGAAAATCCATAAACATAATAGGACAACACGATATACAAACGTGACTATGACTGACTCTTCAATTGGGGTAGAAACATGGATGGGGGCATCAAGTATATCACAAACCACATCAAATCCCAAGGCAATTGAACTAACACGTACGAATAAGTAGAACCCAGACCACACAAAACAATAGCCATCCGGGCATAGACAAGAGCAACACTAGTGATCACTGCATCACACACTTCAAACGCGGTCTTGCCCAGAAAATCATATAACTGAGCCTTGTCGTCTTGATGGGCAACCTCCTCACCTGGCTGCACTACTTTTCTACATGCATTGCCATTTCCCGGCCTCTACGACCTTACTAATTTCCTCATCATATGCCCAGGTTCTCCATAATTTAACACAGTTTACACTCATATTCGATTGCTGAACAATGAATTAGATCGCGGGGGTTAGTTTAGGTACTATTTGGGGTCCATAATTATGACTAGGGGAAAACATGGAAGACAGGGTGAGGTTCTACCTTGCCTCATCCTGCTCTGGCGGGAAAGTTTCCGCACTGGCAGCCTTGCCTTGGCGGGAAGAATCCCACCCCAGCTGCCATAACGGAAACATAACCCTGCCAATAATTTTTCTGGTGTTTTTTTCTTTTCTAAATTCCACAAAGGTTCCCAGCTTTACTTAGCAATTTTAGAATAATCCTCATAACTAGCATAATCATTGTCTACCCCAGTTAATCGCACGATACACGAACCAATTCATTCTTGTCAATTCAACACCACAACCCACACATCCCCAATATACACCCAGACACTCACACGATCCTTAGTCAAATCTTTCTTTCACAACGAATTTCACGATACTGAAGTATTTACAACTTGCATAACTTCAACGACCAGGCCAACATATTGTACATATCAAAGTTCAAAGACACATTTATTGTGCACATAATCACCTCATCATATTCAAGTAATTACACCTTCACATTCATAGTTAATTCAGGCAACCTGAAGCACACATTCAAGTTTCCAAGATACAATTTACAGATAAGTCCAAATTCTTAATTAATTATTTCTCTCCACGGATGACCATTCCTGATCATCCATGCACTCACACCACCCCTAGGGCTAGATACCAATTGAAACCTTCTCAGTTTTCAATTTGCTTTGCTTGTGGCCCCTCAGTCGTGACCACGACGTCTAGTTCATTTCGTTGAGATACCAATTGGAATTTGGAGATACCAATTGGACGAAACTCATACCATAAGAGACAATAGTAGCTAGCGAGCCCCACAAAACTGCTAATTTCAATCATAAAACTTGGTCGAACATAATTCTTAACCGCCTCAATCTTTAACTGATGGTAACCAGACCTTAAATCAATCTTACAGAAAATTGATGCACCTTGCAATTGATCAAAAAGGCCATCTATCCGAGGTAATGGATACTTGTTTTGAATGGCGACCCTATTCAACTGTCGGTAGTCTATACACATCCTCTCTTGCTAGTGATGGTGTTACCACTTTTGTTGCTCTAGTTCAGACCATAGAGTGAAGGAGGAAAGATACCAATTTGTATCACCCAGATACCAATTGGATTCAAGTCATAGCACGAAGGAGTAGAAATAAGTGAGTTTTTCCTCATGTCCGATAGCCTCTCGAAGAAAAGTACAAACATATTCACACCGTTCTGCAAAACTCTACCAAACTTATTTTGGTATAATGAGATCAACGAACCTAGGCTATGATACCAACTTTGTCACGACCCAGACCATCGTGATTGACACCCACACTAACCCTCCAGTGGGAGAATCATTACTACAACCCAAACTACACAACTTAACCAAAATTTATGCATTTAAAGATACGGAAGCAGGTTTAAATGACAATAAAAAATGGAGTCCCCACAAACTCCAAAGGTTTAAACAATTAACTAACCAAACTACTGCGGAAATTCATCCCCTAGAACCTGAAAGTCATTGTACCAAAACTCTACTAACGACAGGTCTAAGAACAAGGGGTACAACCCCGAAACGGAACAACACCTTAAACAATAGTTTGAGTCCCAAAAAACTGGACTTAAACAAGAAAGATCCATGGCAGCCTGAAAGAATTGGCTCACCCTTGAATTTGATCACGCTCAACAGTCACCTAGCTGAGGTCTATCAATAACCACCGGAAGATGCCCTATACTTCTCAAAAATAAGAGCAAGTGCAGTATCAGTACACAACCACCGTGTATTGGTAGGATCATGCGGCTATCCCACTAAGTGTAACATACATTAGTCAATACAACAATATAATCACATTCACATATCAAACATATACAATATCATCAATATATACCAACAATGAACAACTTCACGATTCTCACATATCACAGTTATATCAATTTAGAGCAACATAGCGTCTTCCAATATCAATCATCATTAGATTTGAACAAACTTATCACAAGTAGATACACAACACAATTCAATAGTCCTCTCACGGAACCCAATTCAATAGTCCTCTCACGAAACCCAATTCAATAGTCCTCTCATGGAACCCAAACCCAAACTGTTAGCATGCCAGCTCGTGGTACCTGATCCAAGTTAGTGTGCCAAAACGTGGCATGCGATCCCATATTTATGACGGAACGTGGCGACCGATCCCATATTTATACCGGAACGTGGTAGTCGATACCATATTTATGCCGAAATATGGCAACCGATCCCATATTTATGTCGGAACATGGCAACCGATCGTATATTTATGTCGGA
Source organism: Solanum raphanifolium (assembly GCA_036250405.1). Classification (NCBI taxonomy): domain Eukaryota; kingdom Viridiplantae; phylum Streptophyta; class Magnoliopsida; order Solanales; family Solanaceae; genus Solanum; species Solanum raphanifolium. The sequence goes on from JAJOOE010010689.1 coordinate 24,273, forward strand.
ACGTGGCAACCGATCCCAATTAGTGTGTCAAATCGTGACACCCGCTCATTCAATAAACCACAATCACAATCACAATCACAATGTATATTCTCACAATCATACAACAAGAGGCGATTCATGGCATAAAAGTATTCAATTATCCTCAATTACAACAAGTGTGATCAATAATGCAACATTCTCATACATACATGTATCATAATGAAGCAAGAATAAACATATATCACACAATCATAGAATCACAACCATCACCTACCTCAAATCCAAGCTTGAATCCCCTAAGGCACTTGAATCTTCCCTTTACGGATTCTTCCCGCTTGTTCGTGGTCCAAAAACATACAATTAATGCAAGGATCAACAATCAAAGGTCTAATTATCTGGATTGTAAAAAACCCCGGTCCCACGAAATTACGACCCTTATCTGGTGGCTGAGAATCCAAACAGATGGTATGCTGAGGGGCAATGGAAAATCTACCGGGATGCCAGAATGCGGAATGAGAAAGAGAAGATGGCCCGACTCATTACTGAAGAACGCAGAGTCCTCACGGGAAGTTTACACACTATTCCCGACATCCACCGGCCTTTTCAGCTTCAAAAGTGTGATTGGATGTCTCGAGACCCAGAGACTTATAGCGAGGAGATTGTACGGGAGTTCTATGCCTCCTATGCTGCTAGTCTCCAAGGTTTGATCGACAAAAGGTCCAAGCCCATAACTCATGACCCTCTCACTTCTACTATGGTCCAAGGTTTTCCAGTGGATATATGACATACCACCATTAGCCGATTCCTCTACGGCACATCCACCGGCCTTTTCAGCTTCAGAAGTGTGATTGGATGTCTCAAGACCCAGGGACTTATAGCGAGGAAATTGTATAGGAGTTCTATGCCTCCTATGCTGCTAGTCTCCAAGGTTTGATCGACAAAAGGTCCAAGCCCATAACTCATGACCCTCTCACTTCTACTATGGTCCAAGGTTTTCCAGTGGATATATGACATACCACCATTAGCCGATTCCTCTACGGCACATCCACCGGCCTTTTCAGCTTCAGAAGTGTGATTGGATGTCTCAAGACCCAGGGACTTATAGCGAGGAAATTGTATAGGAGTTCTATGCCTCCTATGCTGCTAGTCTCCAAGGTTTGATCGACAAAAGGTCCAAGCCCATAACTCATGACCCTCTCACTTCTACTATGGTCCAAGGTTTTCCAGTGGATATATGACATACCACCAT
>JAJOOE010010690.1:0-15625 GCA_036250405.1 Solanum raphanifolium
GTGAAGCGAAAGAACCAGAAGTCTGCTGCAAAGAAAGCAGCTGGTGGTGATGGAGACGAGGAAGATGAAGAATAAACTCTTATGTTTATTTACGTTTGGGTGTTTCACTTCTGCCTATGTTGTGTACTTTCTTGTTTTATGTTTTTGCAATTTAATCTACCTTTAATATATTAGAAAATGTTTTTGACAGAGGTGGAGAGAATATTGAGTTTGGATTTAGCACTTGATATTAAGAGAAATTTTTTCTTGGATGGAATATTAGATTCTGCTCTTCTCCCTTTTCCCTTGTTCATTAGACACTGAATTGGGGTTTACTTGGATCTAATTTCCACACATATAACAGCACCTAGTAGTAAACTGTACTCTGATATTTGGTTCCTGGACTTTATATACATATACAGCACACCCAGTGTAGTTCCTAAGTGGTGGTATACGAAACGTAGATTGTATGCAAATTATACCTTTACCTCAGAGTAAGTGAAGTTGTATTTGATACATTTTCTACTCAAGAAAAAATAATCTATAGCAGTCCCGGAAAAGAATTGAAGGAAATAGAAATAGCATCTTATGATAACAAAACAGTAACAACGATTCTAGATGCTAACAGAACTACAAAGAAATAACACAATAGTTGAGGTACAAAAAATTACGGATATTCTACTTTCTACTATATTAGAAGCATGAGTTAGAGATTAGGTATAAACATGTCATTTAAATTATATTTGAGGATATTTTAGACTTTTCATCATCAACTAAAGCTACGTGTCCTTTATGTAGCAAATTGAATTTTCCACATCTCTTCACTGCTTAGTGCTTACAATCTCTATCTTTCCCATCTCTATTCCTCAGCTTTTTTTTTCCTTTCTTTGCTGTATCAGTTAGATTCAGATAGAATCAATTGCTCGGGTGTTTTATGTGGTAATTTTTACAAGGTGTTATTTTAGGGTGTGTTTGGTATGAAGGAAAATGTTTTTTATGGAAAATGTTTTCCTGGAAATTAAGTAAATTTTTGACTTATTTTTTCATGTTTGGTTGGTGAGTAGAAAATATTTTCCTAAAAAGATTTTTAGTATTTGATTTATGAATGAAAAATATCTTTTATTTTACTAGAGTACTCTAGAACCATTGTTGGTCCCAAGCAAATCCTCATCTTGGCCGACTACAAGAGGGAAAGCCAACTCAAGCAATAATAGGCTTAAAATTGAATTAAATCCGTTCAACTCAAATACTCAACACATAAAGTCTGGAAAAATACTCTACCAATATTTATAGTTTGTAACAACTCAAGGAAAAGTAAATACAGAAAGACTCCTCAATTATATTGACTAGTGTGTTTGATATTGACTTATTTGATGAATATATATGTACATATTTGCTACAAACTATATGTATCTTAGATACCAAATATGTGTCTCTATGCATAGATACTCTAGATATATCAGTGCCTTCTCACAATCGATTTGTATCTATGCACAAATACACTGAATATATTCATGTATATTTGATACTCGATATAAGAAATTGATATTAAATATACTAGATATTTGATATTGGATACATTGATAAAATTGATATTGACTACACTAGATATTTAATATTGGATACATTGAATGAAATTGATAATGTATACACTAGATGAAATTGATGTTAGATATAATCGATATAATTGACACTAAATACAGATATAATGGATATATCAATGATATTTAATATTGAATATACAAATACATAAAATTGTGAAATACAAATACACAAAGGAAGAGGAATGAGAGATGGAAAAGAAGCAAAAAATATGTATAGAACAAAATTGATAAAAATGAGAAATGGTGTATATGGGGGTGAAGAGGAAGTTCATATAATCATCTTGAGAAGAATATTTTTGAGAATCAAAAAAATATTAATGATAAATAGTGGGAAAAAAAGAGTCAAACTCAACGTGCTTATGTGTTGAAAAGCCAATTTTGATTGATTTTAACTTATAAACATTATTGGTATCAAACGTATTAATAAACCAAATAATGTTTATATGTAGGGTGAATCTACAATTTTGGCTATGATTTCGACAAAATCTAGTAGTATTCTCAAAATCTGTATTTATGTTTAAGAAATTCATTTAATATATAAAATGATTTATCAAAAATTTCATATGTTGTATTTTTTAGAATTTAAAACTCATAAATGTGAAATCTTATAAGGTTTACTTTGATGAATATAGTCTAGGAGTTATTAATAAATTGCTTTAGAGATTCTTATATCAATCTAATGAATTCAATAAGTTGAAAGTATGATAGCTAAAGAATCTCAAATGCGATATCACTTGTTGATAGTTATTGGAGATTTGTATGCCAATGAAGAATATAAAATATTTAAAGAATCTCTAATTTCAGAGAATTCCTAATTTGTCTCGAGGACATATCACTGAGTATTGGAGCAAACCATGCTCAAATTGAGTAGAAAGATATAAAAATATTCAATCAAATGCGGATTTAGAATTTAAAAGTTATGTGTGTCACATTTATTTGAACAATAAATTCACTAAATTTTGTGTAATTAAAATCAATAGTTGCATAGGAGAAATGAATAGCATTTATCACTAATTTTGTTCACAATAAGGTGTTGAATTTTGGGTCTTTTTCCTTTCCTATGTGGATAAATAAAAGTCAGATTTTGAGTCTCTTTCCTTTCCTATGTGGATAAATTTAAGCTCAATTTGAAGTAGTCTACTTTTGCCCATAAGCCCAATATTATGGTGCATATGTAAGACTTTCTTTTAGGTCTTATTTTAAAGAATCACAAGAGTTTGATCAGTAGCCATATTTAGAGAAAAGTGACACAATGCAGATTTTCGCACAAGCCCTAGTAACCAATTTCAAATCGTGATTCCCGCTTCGTTCATTGTCCGATTAAGCTGATTTTTGGACAGTCTTTCAACTTAATCTATGATTGGGAACTGAGAGAGGTAGATTTGGAGTCCTATAGGTCCAGATTTTAGCTCGTGAACAATAGCTGTATTTTGGTATTTTGCTCCGTTTATTTCTCTAGTTTTGATGCTATCTTGTAGTTGTGTTGCTCATTGTTTGTCACTTTGTTGGTGGCCATTTTGGAGAACACTTTGTAACTCTTGTTGATTACAGTGGAGTTTAGGCCTTACGGTTTTTACTCTTCACACCGAAGAGGTTTTCCACATTAAACTTGATGTCTCATGTGTTGATTTATTTTTGCTTGTTTTTGTTGATTTGTTTGTTACCCCCAAACAATCTTGTTCTTACACTATTTTGTCTTCTCTTGGTTCAAATAAAAGGGAAAGTTTTGATTTGTGTTTTCTACCGCTATTTTCCTATCGTGTACATTTATTTGTGCTTGAATTTCCCAACATAAGGACCTTAGCTTGTTAGTTTATCGAGTCTTTAAGTCAAGAGAGGTATCTGCTTCAATTTTATTGAACTATAATATTTTAAACAATAAAAAAATATTTGTCAAAAAAGATATAAGTTGCGATTCAAACGTCCAACCTCTATAAGCAACATTTAAACTTTTGTCCAACATGGTAGGAAAAATAGTGGATAAGATTTTTGTGCATTCTAAGACTAAATTATCTTAAATGCATGATAAATAGTTTTTAAAAATTTATTAAAACAGTCTCGATCTCATGATCTCGCCACACTCAACATAACTTTTCACTGCTGGCACCTTATAATACTCACTTATGATTTTGTGTGTCAATTTATAGGCTTACTTATACATATATGCATATATACACAGAGTTACATAACCCTTCACTTCTAATACTCACTTATGATTTTGTGTGTCAATTTATAGGCTTACTTATACATATATGCATATATACACAGAGTTACATAACCCTTCACTTCTGGCACCTTGTACTCACTTGTGACTTTGTGTGTCAATTTATAGGATTACTTATACATATATACATATATACACAGAGTTTCGATCAAGATGTTTGGGTGCGATGACACTTCCACTATTGTATGTAGATCCGTCCATATATTTGATTCTAATTCATTTTGAGATTGACGCATAATTTGTGTGAGTGTATACTTAGTAAACGAATGTGTAAAGTTAACATGATAGATTTTTAATTTTGATCTTATTGTTTTATGTCACTTTATTGGAATATCATTTCTTTTCATTTAGAACTAAAAATCTATGACTTGCATTGGTTTCTTTTTAGTGATTGTTAAGATACGAATATCATTTTTATCAATTTTTTAAAAAAATATTTTGACAAATACTAATTTTTATGTTTTTGGTGTGTACCTCATATGGAAAGACATTTAAAAATGGTTAATGTTCTTATAAAAAAAAATGGATATAGAGTTGAAGTTATAGAGAATACGAAAAATTGAGGTGCAAGAGATAGATTTTGAGAGTTTAGTATAGTTTGAATCATATAAAAAAAACGTTACATATATTACCTAGAAAAGGTGAAGAGATATAACATCTCGCAAATTGAAAGAACTAGAAAGAGCTAGAATTAGAAAGAGTGTTAAGTTAAGTTTGAGTTTTTGGTTAACTTCGAACAACCATAACTCCTAGCTCAGGATGAGATAGGTGTGTTTCCAGATGTAGTAGGAAAGATCTTGGAATAATCATTCCAAAGCCGCCGAGTTTGTGCGATTCCGAGTTCGTATGCGTGAGTTATGCCCATTGTAAGTTGGACTGTTCAAATAAGGAAAAAGTTGGGCAAATCTGGTACCCCAAGCCGCGTTGCTGTAACATCTCGCAAATTGAAATAGCTAGGAAGAAGCTAAGAACTGGAAATAGTCATTTTTGGAAAGAATGAAAAATCTGGAAAATTGTTCAAGTTAGGAAAAGTGAGTTTTTGGTCAACTTCAAACGACCATAACTCTTAGCTCAAGATGAGTTAGGTGTAAATCCAGATATGGTTGGAAATCTCTTGGAATGATCTTTCCAACGCCGCCAAGTTTATGCAATTCCGAGTTTGTAGAAGTAAGCTATGCCCTTTGGAAGTTGGGTTGTTGGATTAAGGAAATGTCCAATCCGATTTTTTAAGGGGTATTTTAGTCTTTTCACTACCCTATTATTTTAATCCATTTTATGGAGTTTAATATGGGTCAAATCAGATTTTAGTTAGTTTTCGAATTTGGGATTTCACGCTAGGGCTAAGGAGAAAGGAGAAGAGAAAAGAAGAAGGAGAAAAGGGCAAATTCATCAAGATCGATCAAGAAAGTTGGTGTTTTCGCCAAGGATTTACTTCTACCAGGTATGTGAGTCTCTCATAATGTTGGAACCATTCTCCCATGTGCCAAGCATATTATTTCAGTTTGGATTCGTCCTAAAAGCGTTTGAATATTGATGATCTTGATATCTATTCTTGATTTCATATGTTGTTCTTGAATTTGACTGAGTTGGGAAGTTTTTGAGTTCGTTACATCACATTATTGAGTCGTTTTGAGTTAGGTTCTTAGGTACAATTGTTGGGTATCTGTATCTAAAAGTAATTTAAGAAAAAGAACCGAGTTTGGGTGAATTGGGGCTGAAAAACGAAGAAGAAATTTCGTCGAACGAATTTGGGAGGTGGTGGCGCGTTGCGGAGCTGGTTCCCAGAAGTGGGAATTTTCGTTTCATGTCGCGGAGCCGTCACGGAGTCCTCTGCCTCAAAAAGTCATTTTCGAAACCAAGATTTAATTATGCCTCCGCGTCGTGGACCCACCTTCAAATATTGATTTTCGGTCTTTTCTCATTTAGTTATCTAAAATCATTCCTAAACATCATGAGATCTTTCCAATTACAAATCACAATCCTTGAATCCATAATTCAATTCAAGGACCAGTTAAGAGTCAAGTCAAGAGCATTTAAGACCAAAGTCATGAGAAGTCAAGAGTCGAGTAAAGAGAAGTTCATAAAGTTTTCCAAAAGTCTTTTGCAAACGTGTTAAATTTGTTTTAAGACTTAAGTTTTGAGTTCAGTAAAGAGTAAAGTTGAAGTTCATTTCTTCAAAAGTATATGGGGACTAAGTATTCCCAAAGAAATTTCAAATGTTTTCACATTTAAATAATAACGGAAACTAAGATTTCCAGAGTCTTTGGGCTAGTTTTCAAAAAAGAGTAATAGCTTTCTAAATGAAGCGAGAAGGGAAACTGAGATTTCCAAGATAGCCTTTGAGCTAAGTTTTGAGCACTAATCTCAAATCAGAGAAGAGGTATGTTTTTAAAACATAAGAGCTAGTATATTTTGGGAGTAGTATTGAGCACCGAATTGGGGACAAGCATGAGTTCAGATAACTTATGTCACCATAAAACCATGTAGCCACCATGGGTAGAAAAGGGTCATACTTTTTAGATGAATCCTTTTCGAAATATACTAGTGGATACATTAGGCAGTTCAGGTCATATACCTTTGACCGGGTATAGGATGCGCTGGCAGCGTGATGTAGATCGATGTATCATCACTATAGCTCTTATGTGATGGTTGTCGGTTAGATAAACTCCCACATAAGTTATTGTATTTTATATACATCAGTTTATTTTGTATTTTTACATACATCTCAGAGTTCATATTGTATCTTTGCATATATACAGAGTTATTATTGTATTTATAAATACATAGAGTTGAAAACCATGTTTTAAACAGCTTTTCTTTATATTGCACTTGTTTTAAAATTGCTTTATATTGAAATGAGTTCAGTGATGTTGAGTTGAGTTGAGCCAGATAAGTTCTTCAGTTTCCTTTCAGTTTCTTTTCAAGTTTAAGTTGTGTTTAGCATTCTAACTTGCATACTCGTACATTCAATGTACTGATGTCAGTTGGCCTTCATCTTATTATGATGCAGACACAAGTAACTAGGATCGGCATCCGGCGCATCGTTGATCCAGTGAACAGTTCAGAGTTTGGTGGTGAGCCTCTTTTCATTCCATAAGACTCATATTCATTGCTTTTAGTTTTAGTATTAGTTCATTAGGATGTCGTGGGCCTGTCCCAACATCCATCTCAGTTGTTTAGAGGCTTCATAGACAGATAGACAGTCAGTTAGTCAATTCAGTTGTCTTTACTTTTCATTTCATATGTTAAAGACTTGAGTTTGCCTTAATGGCCAGTTGAATGTTCCTTTATAACATTCTAGTTACTTCATAAATGTGTATGTGATGAGGTAAGTCTTCCGATGAGTTAGTAAGCCAGGCCAAGGGTTCGTTTGAGGCCAGCAATGGTTTTCTAGTGCCAGCCAAGTCCAGAGTGTAGACTCCGGGCATGACAAACTTGGTATCAGAGCACAGAGTTCAAAAGTCCTAGGGAGTCTATGAAGCAGTGTCTGTAGAGTCCTAGGTATCGGTGTGAAGCACGCCACATCTATAATTAGAAGGCTGCAACATTTAGGAATTTCTTCACTTCCTTCACACTTATTTCGTGCGTTACAGTTTAATCTCTAAAAGTTTCCCTCTAATTCGTGCTTGCACGTGTTTCAGATAATCATGCCTCCACGAAGAGTAGTCAGAGGTCGTCCAGCTAGGAGAAATGTTGAGGAACAAGAGTTACCCAATGCACCTAAAGTGCAACCTCAAGGGGAAGTTACCAATGCTGAATTCTGTGAGGCTATAAGGATGCTCAGTCAAGTTGTGACCAATCAAGCTTGGCAGCAAAGAGGAGCTCGACAGGAAGAGGCTAACACTTCAAGAATTCATAAGTTCTTGAGGATGAATCCTCCAAGCTTCACTGGTTCAAGCACTACTGAGGATCCAGAGAACTTCACTGAGGAACTGAAAAAGGTTTTCGAGGTGATGCATGTTGCTGACACTAAACGGGTTGAGCTAGCTGTATATCAATTGAAGAATGTTGTTAGGACTTGGTTTGACCAATGGAAGGAGGGTAGAGCTGAAGATGCACCACCTGCGAGTTGGGCCTGTTTTGAGGAAGCTTTCCTAGGGCGTTTCTTTCCCTGAGAACTGAAAGAAGCCAAGGTATGTGAGTTCCTCACAATTAGGCAGGATTTTCTGAGTGTTCATGAATATGGGTTGAAGTTCACCCAACTATCCCGTTATGCTCCGGAGATGGTTAAGGACATGAGGAGTAGAATGAGCTTGTTTGTTGCTGGGTTGGGCCGTCTATCAAGCAAAGAGGGCCGGACAGCAATGCTTATTGGGGACATGGACATTTCGAGGTTGATGGTCTATGTGCAACAGGTAGAGGAAGATAAGCTAAGAGATAGAGATGAGTTCAAGAACAAGAGGGCTAAGACATGGAATGAGTCCGGGCAGCAGAAGAGTAATGCCAATCGGTCATCTTTCTAACAGAAACAGAAGGGACCTGCTCCATCATCTTCTAGTGCACCTGCACCTGAGAACAGGGGTGAGTAATATGGTCAGAATTCCAGAGCTAAACCTACCTATTCTCAGGGCAGTGTAGCGTAAGAGGGTAGTAAGCCTCCTGACTGCACCAAGTGTGGTAGGAACTATTCAGGTATTTGTCGTGAGGGCTCCACTAGTTGTTTCAAGTGTGGTCAGGCGGACGCGCGGTAGCATTTGTGGTGGTGCTTCAGGATTCCAATGTACTGCGTCCAACATCAGAACGAGCTTGCCAGCGGACCACTGCCGTCCCATTCTTACTGGACATTTCATGCGAGATTGTCCAAAGAACAAGCAGGGATATGGTAATATGGGGAAATAGAGCCCAGTCTTCTTCAGTTGCTCCACCAGACAGAATTGCACCTAGAGGGGCTACTTCTGGTACTGTCGGAGGAACAAACCATTTATATGCTATCAACCGTCGCCAAGAGCAAAAGGATTCACCAGATGTTGTCACTGGTATGATTCAAGTCTTTGACTTTACTATTTATGCTTTGCTAGATCCAAGAGCGAGTTTATCTTTTGTAACTCCATATGTTGCTATGAACTTTGATATTATTCCTCAGCAACTTAATGAACCATTCAGTGTCTCTATGCCTGTTGGTGAGTCTATTCTAGTAGAGAGAGTCTATCGTGATTGTCCCATTTTCGTCAATCACAAGAGTACCATGGCTGATTTAATTGAGTTAGACATGGTAGATTTTGATGTCATTCTTGATATGGACTGGCTTCATACCTGTTATGCCTCAGTTGATTGTAGAACTTGAGTAGTCAAGTTTCAGTTTCCAAATGAGCCAGTCTTAGAGTGGAAAAGCAGTTCAGCAGTGCCTAAGGGTCGTTTCATTTCGTACCTTAAGGCAAGAAAGTTAGTTTCTAAGGGTTGTATCTATCACTTAGTCCGAGTTAATGACTCAAGTGTTGAGGTATCTCCTATTCAGTCAATTCCAGTAGTAAAAGAGTTTCCAGAAGTCTTTCCAGATGATCTTCCCGGAGTCCCTCCTGAGAGAGAGATAGACTTCGGTATAGATCTTCTTCTAGATACTCGTCCAATATCTATTCCGCCATATAGAATGGCACCAACAGAGTTGAAAAAGCTTAAGGAGTAGTTAAAGGATCTCTTAGATAAGAGCTTTATTCGACCAAGTGTCTCACCTTGGGGTGCTTCTGTCTTATTTGTGAGAAAGAAAGATGGTTCCCTTAGGATGTGTATAGATTACCGTCAGTTGAACAAGGTTACCATCAAGAATAAGTATCATCTTCTAAGGATTGGTGATCTTTTCGATTAGCTTCAGGGTGCTTCTTGTTTCTTGAAAATCGACCTCAGATCAGGTTACCATCAGTTGAGAGTAAGAGAATCTGATATTCCAAAGACAGCTTTCAGGACCCGTTATGGTCATGTCGTTCGGTTTAACAAATGCACCTGCAGCGTTCATAGACCTTATGAATAGAGTATTCAAACCTTATTTAGATATGTTTGTTATCGTCTTCATTGATGACATACTAATCTATTCAAGGAATGAAGAAGATCATGCTAGTCATCTCAGAATAGTTCTTCAAACTTTGAGAGACAAGGAGTTATATGCTAAATTCTCTAAGTGTATAATTTGGCTTGAGTCTGTGGCATTCTTAGGCCATATTATGTTAGGAGAGGGAATTAAAGTTGATACTCAGAAAATTGAGGCAGTTCAGAATTGGCCTAGACCCATATCTCCAACTGATATTAGGAGTTTATTGGGTTTGGCTGGCTATTGTAGAAGGTTTTTAGAGGGGTTCTTATCTATTTCATCCCCTTTGACCAAGTTAACTCAGAAGACAGTGAAATTTCAATGGTCTGAAGCTTGTGACAAAAGCTTTCAGGAATTGAAAAAGAGATTGATTACTGGCCAGTTTTAACCTTACCAGAATGTACTCAAGGTTTTGTGGTGTATTGTAATGCATCTAGAGTTGGTTTGGGTTGTGTCTTAATGCAAAATGGCAAAGTTATAGCTTATGCCTCAAGACAGTTGAAAGTTCATGAGAAGAATTACCCAACCCATGACTTAGAGTTGACTGTTGTAGTTTTCGCTTTGAAGATATGTCGTCATTATTTGTATGGTGTTCATGTTGATATATTCACTGATCATAAGAACCTTCAATATGTGTTCACTCAAAAAGAGCTTAATCTCAGACAAATGAGGTGGTTAGAATTACTCAAGGATTATTACATGAGTATTCTTTACCACCTAGGTAAGGCTAACGTGGTTGCTGATTCTTTAAGCAGGTTTTCTATGGTAGTACCGCCCATGTTGAGGAAGAAAAGAGAGAGTTAGCGAAAGATGTGCACAAACTTGCACGCCTAGGAGTCAGACTTATGGATTCCACAGAAGGAGGAATAGTGGTGACAAATGGGGCAGAGTCATCATAAGTGTCAGAAGTGAAAGAGAAGCAAGACCAAGACCCCATTTTTCTAGACTTAAAAGAAAATGTTCATAAGCAAAGAGTATTAGCTTTTGAACAAGGGGGAGATGGTGTATTGAGATATCAAGGTAGACTATGTGTACCAATGGTGAATGGACTCCAAGAAAGGATCATAGAGGAAGCTCATAGCTCTAGATATTCCATTCATCCGGGTTCCACAAAGATGTATCGCGATTTGAGAAAAGTGTATTGGTGGAATGGCATGAAGAATGGCATTGCAGAGTTTGTTGCTAAGTGTCCAAATTGCCAATAAGTGAAAGTAGAGCACCAAATGCCCGGTGGTTTGGCTCAAAATATAGAACTTCCGAAATGGAAGTGAGAGATGATTAATATGGATTTCATCACAGGCTTGCCAAGGTCTCGTAGACATCATGATTCTATTTGGGTGATTGTCGACAAAATGACAAAATCATCCCAACTTTTTGCCGGTAAAGACTACCCATTCGGCAAAAGATTATGTCAGGTTATATATTTAGGAGATGGTAAGACTTCATGGAGTTCCAGTCTCCATTATTTCAGATAGAGGTGCACAATTTACTGTACAATTCTGGAAATCTTTTCAGAAAGGTTTGAGTTCAAATGTGAACTTGAGTATTGCCTTTCATCCTCAGACTGATGGGCAAGCAGAGCGTACCATTCAGACATTAGAAGATATGTTGAGGGCATGTGTGATTGAAAACAGTACAGAGTCGTCAGGAATCCTACACTAATGTTAGGAGAAGGGCCTTAGAGTTCGAAGTAGATGATTGGATATATTTAAAAGTTTCACCCATGAAAGATGTTATGAGGTTTGGTAAGAAAGGGAAAGTTAGTCCTCGGTATATTGGACCTTATCGAATATCCAGGAGGATTGGCAAAGTAGCTTATGAGTTAGAGCTACCACAAGAGTTGACCGCAGTTCATCCGGTGTTTCACATCTCCATGTTGAAGAAATGCATGGGCGATCCTTCATTGATCATACCAAACGAAAATATTGGGATCAAGGATAGCTTATCTTATGAGAAGGTTCCTGTTCAGCTTTTAGATCGCCAAGTTCGCAAGTTGAGAACAAAAAAGGTATCATCAGTCAAAGTCCTTTGGAGGAATCAATTCGTTGAGGAAGTTACTTGGGAAGCTGAAGAGGACATAAAGAAGAGATATCCACATCTCTTCGAGTTCGAATAAAATGCAGACCAAGGTACTAATTCTCTTCTTAGTACACTTTAAATTATGAGTGAGCATGTTGTTTGTTTGCATTTGCTTGTTGAGTGTTTGAACTTGATGTTACCACCCTTAGCCTAGTAAGAGTAATCTCATTCGAGGACGAATATTCCCAAGGGGGAGATATTGTAACATCTCGCAAATTGAAATAGCTAGGAGGAAGCTAAGAACTGGAAATAGTCATTTTTGGAAAGAATGAAAAATCTGGAAAAATTGTTTAAGTTAGGAAAATTGAGTCTTTGGTCAACTTCAAATGACCATAACTCTTAGCTCAAGATGAGTTAGGTGTAAATCCAGATATGGTTGGAAATCTCTTGGAATGATCTTTCCAATGCCGCCAAGTTTGCGCAATTTCGAGTTTGTATGAGTAAGTTATGCCCTTTGGAAATTGGGCTGTTGGATTAAAGAAATGTCCAATCCAGATTCTTAAGGGGTATTTTAGTCTTTTCATTGCCCTATTATTTTAATCCATTTTATGGAGTTTAATATGGGTCAAATCAGATTTTAGTTAGTTTTAGAATTTGGGATTTCACACTAGGGCTAGGGAGAAAAGAAGAAGGGGAAAGGGTAAATTCATCAAGATCGATCAAGAAAGTTGGTGTTTTCGCCAAGGATTTACTTCTACCAGGTAGTGAGGCTGTCATAACGTTGGGATCGTTCTCCCACGAGCCAAGCATATTATTTCAGTTTGGATTTGTCCTAAAAGTGTTTGAATATTGATGATCTTGATATCTATTCTTGAATTCATATGTTGTTCTTGAATTTGACTGAGTTAGGAAGTTTCTGAGTTCGTTACGTCACATTATTGAGTCGTTTCAAGTTAGGCTCTTAGGTACACCTAATGGGTATCTGTATCTAAAAGTAATTTAAGAAAAAGAATCGAGTTTGGGTGAATTGGGGCTCGAAAATGAAAAAGAAATTTCATCGAACGAAATTGGGAGGTAGTGGCGCGTCGCGGAGCTAGTTCCCAGAAGTGGGAATTTTTTTGTCGCGTCACGGAGTCCTCTGCCTCAAAAAGTCATTTTCGAAAACAAGATTTAATTATGCCTCCGCATCGCAGACCCACGTTCAATTATTGATTTACGGTCTTTTCTCATGTTTAGCTATCTAAAATCATTCCTCAACATCATGAGATCTTTCCAATTACAAATCACAATCCTTGAATCCATAATTCAATTCAAGGACCAGTTAAGAGTCAAGTCAAGAGTAGTTAAGATCAAAGTCATAAGAAGTCAAGAGTCGAGTAAAGAGAAGTTCATAAAGTTTTCCAAAAGTGTTTTGCAAACGTGTTAACTTTGTTTTAAGACTTAAGTTTTGAGTTCAGTAAAGAGTAAAGCTGAAGTTCATTTCTTCAAAAGTATATGGGGACTAAGTATTCCCAAAGCGATTTAAAATGTTTTCACATTTAAATAAGAACGGAAACTGAGATTTACAGAGAGCCTTCGGGCTATTTTTAGAAAAGAGTAATAGGTTTCTAAATGAAGCAAGAAGGGAAACTGAGATTTCCAAGATAGCCTTTGAGCTAAGTTTTGAGCACTAATCTCAAATCAGAGAAGAAGTATGTTTTAAAAAAATAAGAGCTAGTATATTTTGGGAGTAGTATTGAGCACCGAATTGGGGATGAGCATGAGTTCAGATAACTTACGTCACCATAAAACCATGTAGCCACCATGGGTAGAAAAGGGTCATACTTTTTAGATGAATCCTTTTCGAAATAGACTAGTGGATCTATTAGGCAGTTCAGGTCCTATACCTTTGGCCGGGTATAGGATGCACTGGCAGCATGACGTAGATCGCTGTATCATCACTATAGCTCTTATGTGATGGTTGTCAGTTAGAGAAACTCCCACAGAAGTTATTTTATTTTATATACATCAGTTTATTTTGTATTTTTACATACATCTCAGAGTTCATATTGTATCTTTGCATACATACAGAGTTATTATTGTATTTAAATACACAGAGTTGAAAACCATATTTTAAACAACTTTTCTTTATATTGCATTTGTTTTAAAACTGCTTTATATTGAAATGAGTTCAGTTATGTTGAGTTGAGTTGAGTCAGGTAAGTTCTTCAGTTTCCTTTCAGTTTCTTTTCAAGTTTAAGTTGTGTTTAGCATTTCAACTCACATACTCATGCATTCAATGTACTGATGCCAGTTGGCCTGCATCTTATTATGATGCAGACACAAGTAACTAGGATCGGCATCCGGCGCATCGTTGATCCAGTGAACAGGTCAGAGTCTGGTGGTGAGCCTCTTTGCATTCCAGAGGACTCTTATTCATTGCTTTCAGTTTTAGTATTAGTTCATTACGACATCGTGGGCCTATCCCGATATCCATCTCAGTTGTTTAGAGGCTTCATAGACAGATAGACAGTCAGTTAGTCAATTTAGTTGTCTTTATTTTTCATTTCATATGTTAAAGACTTGAGTTTGCCTTAATGGCCAGTTGAATGTTCCTTTATAACATTCTAGTTACTTCATAAATGTGTATGTGATAAGTTAAGTCTTCTGCTGAGTTAGTAAGCTAGGCCAAGGGTTCGCTTGAGGCCAGCAATGGTCTTCAAGTGTCAGCCACGTCCAGGGTGTAGACTCGGGGTGTGATAGTCGCGAACCTTCCCCTCAGTTTCGAAAAATTCACCCTTGCGTCGCGAAGTGGTCATGGGCCTCTCTGCCTCAAAAGTTATTTCGCAGCCAAATATTTATATGTGCCTCCGCGTCACGGACTAGTTTCCAAGCAGTGATTCTTTGATCATTTCTCATGTTTAGCTATCTAAAATCATTCCTAAATATCATGAGATCTTTCCTATCACAAATCACAATCCTTGAATCCATAATTTAATTCAAAGAAAGTTAAGAGTCAAGAAAAATTAAGAGTCAAGTTAAGAGAAGTTCATAAAGTTTTCCAAAAAGTCTTTTACAAATGTTTTAACTTTGTTTTAAGACTTGAGTTTTGAGTTGAGTAAAGAGTAAAGTTTGAAGTGCATTTCTTCAAAAGAGTATTTCGGGATTATGTATTCCCAAAGAGTAAATGTTTTCACATTTAAACAAGAAAGGAAACTAAGATTTCCAAAAGTGCCTTTGAGCTAGTTTTCAGTAAAGAGTAAAAGTAAAGTTCATTCTTCAAAGATTATATAGGAACTAAGTATTTGCAAGAGTTAAAATGTTTTCACATTTGAGCAAGAAAGGAAACTGAGATTTCCAAGAGAGCTTTTAAGCTAAGTTTTTGAGTAATTATCTCAAACCAAAGAAAGAGTTTTATTTTTACAAACATATGAGCTAAAGTATATTTTGGGAGTAGTATTGAGCACCGATATGGGACGAGCTTGAGTTCAGATAACTCACGTCTCCATAAACCATGTAGCCGTCATGGGTAGTAAAGGATCATACTTTTTAGATGACTCCTTAAGATGCTTTTTAGCATAGACTAGTGGATCCACTTAGTTAAGCGTTCTATATGACGGCAAAGTATAGGACAGTTTTGGCAGCGTGGGCAAGACATTGTATCACCACTTAGGCTCATAGTGGTGGTTGTCAGTTAGAGAAACTCCCACAGAAACTATATTACTTTATTTTATGAGTAAAGTTGAGTTTGTTATTGCATTTTCTTTAACGAACTAAGTTGTTTTCTACTGTTTTAAA
>JAJOOE010010691.1:0-12884 GCA_036250405.1 Solanum raphanifolium
CGACCTAAGCTGGGATGTCGGTTTTAGGTCGGTATTTCAGGGAATACCGACCTCCGGAGGTCGGTATTTATAGGTCGGTATTCACTGTTTTTTTAGTAGTGATATAAACAAAATATATTTGACTAGCTTCTTACATAAACAAATGTGAGGTCAAAATCAGACATAAACTGAGAGACAAATAAGAGAGATTCACTCCTCTTCACTATAAGAAAAGGGTGAACTACATGGGGATTTTCCTGAGGATTAGTATGAAAATTTGCAGGAAAATAAGTTACCTGCAGATTTTCATACTAATCCCTACGAAAATCCTCATGTAATTCACATTTTTCCTGTAGTGCTTCCACTTTAACTCCACAGCAAATTGATTAACATCAATATTTCACAGGTTATTTAAGAAGGAAATGTTCCAACCGCCAAGCTAAAGCAATCACACCAAATTGACAGGCAATTCTCAGTAAGTGAGATGATAAAAGCAATGACCTCCTTTTCTCTATTTCTTTTTGCATATAGCATGAAAATCGTTATCATACATTTCAAATACACACAACTCAAATGCAGTAGAAAAGAAGACTTGAAACTAAGACTTTGAAAGGTCAATGGAAATTAGAATGTTAATACAACAAAGGGGTTTAGACTACACCATCCGCGCTAATCTTTTCTTAGGTGACTTGCCTCCTTAGCCTATGACATAAAAGGGTCATTTGATTTGTAGGAATTATATATGCAGTCAATAATAATGAAGGGACTATTTTTGGATAAAGTAATAATTGTATTGAAATTCAAGCAAATGAACATGCTCGTATACCAGAAAGTAGAAAATCTACAAAAATGTATGATTTTTATGAACAACACCCAACACACACCAATCCTTTGGGACTCTTATATGCTAAAAAAAATATTACCATAATTGTTATCCAATGAATAACAAAACAAAGAATATTTTGTAGAAATTACCTACTTCAAAGGCATTATTTTGTTGTTATATATCTCAATACTGCACAAATTATTTATAGAATCCCACATACTTAATGCAGGTATAATTTAATACCGCTAGCCAAACGCTGCCTAAAGTTATGCAGGAGTTCTGTTTTATATGGACAGCCAAACTGAGCAGTATTTCATCTTACCTATCAAACCAAAATTATGGCCAACAAAATATTGTGTTAGTATTGCGGGGATTGTTTTTTTTTCCCTAATCCCTCACCCCAAGCCAAACATTGTTATCTTATGCATGATTTTTTGGAGGGATATTTTCCTAATCCCTCCCACCAAATGACCACTCTATATCGAACAAGAAAACTTCATGTCTTATACTCACAACGAAGAGAGGTTGTTGTTATTGTTTCTTTCTTGTAGACTTTACATCACTTTTCTTATTAACTGCTATGATTTCTTCATTGTTTTCTTCTTCTTTTACTAGGGCTTGATGCACTTGAGCCAAGGGTCGTTTGGAAACAGTCTATCTATCTTCATGAGGCAGTGATAAGGTCTATGTACACTCTATTCACCCTCCCTGGACCCCACTTAGTGGGACTTCACTAGGTATGTTGTTGTTGTTGTTGATGTACTAACAACTAGGAGAGGCAAGAAGGTTTTAGTAACAATACTCATTAACCATGACATTTACTTCTCATAACACATATAAGACCAACTAAAAAGAAAAGAAAAAAGGTTTAAGAGGTTGATATTGAAAGACCAATACTTCTATTCTCTATCGCCATCTCATAATTTTTCCCTCAAGACCAATCGCGAAATTGGTTGTTTTCAGCCTCGAAAACCGGTGGATAACAGACTACCTTTCTACCCTTCTCTACTTAAATACTAGACTTGGTTCATATCAGGACTCAAACATGTTAGTATGCCTTTCTCTCCTTGTACTGCTTTTGCTGCTGAACTAAAGCCTTGAGAAATTTATTCGCATAACCTTTAACAAAATTTAATTAGACCCAAATACATGTATATATTTTAGTATCTAATTACCTTAATATGCATAGTTTTCAGACGTGGAAGAGAAAAATGCGCTAAACCTCCATAAACTATTATAAGAAGGATAATATGATTTCTCATCATAGTTAACTTTCTTATTACCTTTTCTGATTCACAAGCAGTGATCCTTGCTAAAATTTAGAACGCTAGGACCAAAGGAAGCATGTGCAACTCACATAACAAAATCAAGAGTACTTTTGGAAATTCACTTCCAGAGAACCTTAAGAGATAAATTCAAATACCATATAAGCGCTCCCCATCCTGTGTTCCACAACCAATGTTAACATTGTCACATGTTATACATAGTGATCAATTTTTCCTTTGATTGATAAATAGACCACCAGATTTAGTGGGACACATAACTAGTAGTTTCTCTAACGTCATTGCACTTCTTAAAACATATCATGGAACTTTAAAACCTTCTACTTGACAAGAAGTACCACTCAATGTCAATGAACTGGGTTGAGAACCATGAGGTTTCCGGTTCGATTTCTTGCGAGACAAAAAATACTAGGTGATTTCTTCTCAAATATCCAAGTCCTGGTAGACAAAATTACCTGGTGTGTGCTAGTGGGAGGTACCAAATACATCGTGGAATTAATCGAGTAGCACACAATCGACCCCTACACTATGGTTTCAACTCTCTTAGATTTATTTTCAAATGGCAATTTCATCACCCCTATTGTTCCCGAAATTAAACTAAATTAAAGAAAAACTACACTGGGTTGCATAATCAGGTATAGGTATTCAACATAAATCAATGTTTTACACTTATAAGCCTCCATATTACAACCAGAAACCAAGTTGCAGGGTAGAGACTACTTTAAATCAATTACTCCGTCCATCCCAATTTATGTGACACTCTTTCCTTTTTAGTCAGTCCTAAAAAGAGTGACACATTTTTATATATAGTAACAATTAACTTAAAAATTCTCATTTCTCTTAATAAGTTGATTTATAGCCACACAACCTATGTTACTCGGACTCCCCAAGATGTTGCTACACCCGTGTCAGATTCTCCAAAAATGCACTAGTTTTGGAGGATCCGACACACATCGGAGGCATTATTGAAGAGTTTGAGCAACATATCACGCAATTATCTATGACCTATTTTAGACTACAAGTTTCAAAAGGCTTCCTTTCATTCTTAAATTTGTGTTCGCTCAACATCTTCACATAAAGTAGGACTAATTGAATATTATAGTTGGGTGGAGCTTAAACGACTAAACATATTTTCGATTACCTATCTTTAAGCAACTATCTCATTCTTATAAGTATATAAAATTTTGTAATTCCTCTTCTCAATTGTGTGGTACTCGTTCCTTTATAGTCAATTCCAAAGAGAGTAACATCTTTCTGTATATATTTTCTTCAAGAATTGTAAAAAAAAAAAAATATAGAGAGTTATCCTATAGACCTAAACAAGCTGTGTAGGTAACCAAAGAGTGAAATACAAGTAAGTTCCTAGAACAATGTCTTCATACAGGTAGGCTAAAATATCAAAAACATATTTAAAATCTTTTAAGTATTCTATGATGGGACAGTCCTCCATCTCTGCTCCAACTAGCTAGCACTTCTGTTATTCTTCCTACTTAGTCAGACTAATTCCCCTAAGGTTGACAAATATTTTCCAAGGTTAGTTTGTCCACATACAATGTAAGAAGAGATGGTTAATTATCTCTTCTTGTTCTCACATAGGTGACATCTAGAACATAATTGGTAGCTCCTTTACCAAATTATTCTGCGTCAAGACTACCTCTTTTGCAACAAAGTGAAATGAGAAACTTTAAATGAGATTTTGACTCTTCATATTATCTTCCATGGCCAACATCCAACCTGATTGTTGGAAAGGTTATATTCTCTATAAGCTGACTTTGGCAAATACCTTTCCCTGAATGTTCCTTTGCCCACTGTTTGGGGAAGGGAGAAGCGAAAAAAAGCAACAAGGGCTTGCTTCACAGAAGTGTGAAGCGAAGCACACACTTTTTTTCAAATAAAACACTATTTAGTATGAAAATAAAAAATATTAAATATGCATACATAAATAATCAAGAACAGAGCAGCAGCCAGCAAAACAAAAAAAAAACAGATCATAGCATTACAAACAGAGCAGCAATAACTCAGTCACAGAACAAAAAAAAAAAACAAAGGAAAAAAATACAGAGACAGAATGGAGCAGCAGCCAGCAAAACAAAAAAATAAAATAGAACAGTAACTTCGAACCTCAAATCAGAAGAAAAAGAACAGAGTAACGCTACTTAAGGAGCATTACAAACAGAAAATTGAAGGAAAAAATACCATATACTCTGATAGTATCGAACAGTAATTGAGGGTATCAAATAGTAAACACGAATTAGTAGTTAAAAACAAGGGTATAAAAGTAAAGGGTTAACCACTTGTAAATAGTTTCCTTTTTAGGGCACAAGTGTTCTTTTCCTATCAGAAATCGATTGCGGCCTATCCAGGAGAAGTTTTACAATGAGTTTTTGGTATGTTGCAGTCTTTTCAATCTAATTTCACTAGAATCAAGCGGCTTGCTATTCGTATTCTCCTACATTACTATAGAGACACTTTGGTGAGACGACATAAATCTGTGAGAAGAACCGACAGTTCTGTAGGCCAACTTCATAAATTACTTCGTCAATTCAAAAGGAGTTTTGACCTGATTTTTGGATATATTGTAGACTTCAAAGTCTAGTTTCTACAACATTAAGTTGCTAGTCATTTGGACATCACAATGCAATACAATATAATACGATACATTATGAAACAATTGTTTACAACAACATAATTATGTATGCTAAATATCTATTAAGATCATGCACTTATCATCCAAAAATTGCAGGATAGAGCACCAGTTTAATCCAGAGCATTTCTTCTGCATCCGCGGCCCCTATGGTGTAAGTTGGAGGGGTAGTCTAGAATTTTTACCAGAAAAAATGAAAAGATAGCAAGGAACAACTCAGTTGCACGTCTGACATCGAGCATAGGTAGGAATTCCTGACAGCAAGAAGGGATAAAGTGGAGTTGGATGATGAACTAAGGCTTTCTATCCCCCATCAAACAATGCAAGTTAAGTGTGATTTTTATTCCTAATTAATAGTATTAACAAGTTTTTATCTTGAAATTGTTCAATATCTCTTCAAACCTTCAACTTGATCAAGAATAGTTCTTTTTGATGCCCAATTAAGTTTCGGACACCAAAAAAATATAAACATGACTTTAATTATATTATTCCTCAAACTGCTAGATAAACAACAATACCAATGAAGCATCTCATGAATGAGAACAACTATGCACACATTTTAAACCATGTAATAACTCCAAATACATATATTGATAAAAGAGAAAGACAACAACAACATTTTAAAACAACTACCTAACCAACATTCCTGCACCATCTACTCTTGATGGGTGTAACAATGTTGTCCAACACAAAATAGTAGCAACAAAACATCAATGCATCTATCATCCTAAACCATGCTTTTCTCCAATAACGATTGAAGCAAAGTGCTGCAGCTAATCCCAACAAGATCGCTCCATAAGACACAACTAAGCCAATGTAAAAACACTCAATATCCTCCAATTCTGATGATTCCTCATCTCCATTAATCTTGGAGGTATTTGACAATTTAGGACTCATCCCACACTTGTTGTCTAATGGATAACCGCAAAGAAAAGGATTTCCCTCGTAGCTGCTTTTGTCAAAAGTTCCAAATTGAGCTTTAAAATCAGGCACTGCACCAGATAAGTTGTTGTATGCAACACTGAATACTGCCAAAAAATTTAGCTCAAGTAGACCAACAGGAATGCTCCCATTCAATCTGTTGCAGGAAAGGTCTAAACTCTCGATTTCCTGTAGATTGGAGAAGGTATTTGGTATTCTTCCGATGAGATGGTTGTGCGATAGATTCAACGAAGGTATATTGCTCATCTTCCCTAGCTCAGCAGGAATTTCACCGGTTAATCTGTTACTTGAAAGATCAATACCCAACATATATTCTAGGGTGCTTCGCTTATAAGTGTATGAGTTTCTTTTTGTTGAAAATTGGACCTGAGTTTCCACATCCATATAAAATGAGCTAATAATAAGTCCATGATGATTGTAGTAGTGCCTTTTCGAACGTATCCAACCCAAAAAGGTTAACCACGAATTTCTAGAAGTCGAAGCATAATTGGCCATTCTTATAGGTGCATCGTTTTTGGCTTGTGTTAAGTTACTCAAACAAGGTAGGAGTGGACCGTAAAGCTTATTGAAAGATAAATCCACGATAGATAACTTATTCAGCATACAAATCTGAGTTGGAATCTGCCCTTCCAATTGGTTATTACTAAGGAGAAGGTAGTTGAGAGTATTAAGAGAGCCTATGGTGTGTGGGATATTTCCTGTAAAATTGTTGTACCGAAGATCCAAAGTTATCAGAGAAGAGAAGTTGAAAAGTACATGTCCCAATTCACCACCCAATTGATTTTTCTCAAGATGGATGTGTATGAGAGGTAAAGAACTCACACAAGAAGGTATAAAGCCTGAAAGCCTGTTTTCGGATATAGCTAACACCTGAATGAGCTTTAAATTGCAAATCTCAACTGGAATCGAACCTTCGAGATAATTCTTGGACAAATCAAGTTGTAGCAATCTTGTACTATCCCTAATCCATCTCGGAATCTCCCCCATGAAGTTATTCCTGCTAGCGTCCAGTACAATAAGGGATCTGAGAAAAATGTTCCTAGGCAGTGGTCCTTCAAAGTTATTGCCATTCAAATACAAAAAAGATAATATATGTGGCCTGAACTCCTCCGAAAATATTTGTCCTTTCAGCTTGTTGTTTGACAACCGAAGGTAGAACAATTGTGGAGAACCAATTGTCATATCACCAGGAACTTCTCCGGACAAGATATTGACAGATAGATCTAAAAAATTTAAATGAATGCCACAAATCTTGGAAGGTATGGGACCTTCAAGATAATTTTGTGACATGTTCAAAAAAGTAAGCTTCGGAAAGGCTAAACTCATATTTGGTGGAATATATCCATTTAGTTTGTTATTAGAAATATCAATCGTCTCTAGATGGAGGTGACAATTCGATGGCAACTTGAATGGTCCGTTGAAAGCATTATCTCCACCATAGATCGCTGCAAGTCTGGTGTTATTTTCTAACAACCATGTTGGAAAGTTTCCTGGCAATTGATTTCCACTTATAAGAAGGATCCTCAAGTCATATTGGTAGTGAAGGAAAGAAGGGTATTTGTGAAGGTTTATACATCCCTCGATACCAAAAAACTCCAACTGAAAATTTGGGATCCAATTTTGGAATTCAGTAGCTGTAATTATTGTATTAGAACCAACATTCAAATTGATCAATTTTGTATGGTTGGAAAATTGGCTGAATGACAGAGGAACTTCAAATTGGTTAGAAGAAATATCGAGGTACTCAAGTGATGTGAGTCTCCTCCAAATAGAATGTGACGCTATATTACCCATGAAGTAATTCTCAGCCAAACTCAACCATCGAAGTGATGTCATGTT
This sequence comes from Solanum raphanifolium, assembly GCA_036250405.1. Taxonomy (NCBI): domain Eukaryota; kingdom Viridiplantae; phylum Streptophyta; class Magnoliopsida; order Solanales; family Solanaceae; genus Solanum; species Solanum raphanifolium. The sequence continues at coordinate 7,514 of JAJOOE010010691.1, forward strand.
TCCAAGACACGAAGGCAGTGCTCCCTCAAAATTATTAACGGTAAAATCCAGCTCTTCAATATGTTTGAGTTCACACCAACCTATATATATAGGTTCAGAGATATTTAGCTAAAAACAACTTTCTATAATAAGCCACATCTTATTATTTATTTATTTATTTATTTTTATGTCTATGGGTGTGTTTGATATGAAGGAAAATGTTTTTAGAAAAATAGGTGGATTTTGTTATTTATTTTCTTATATTTGGTACGTAAGCAAAAAATAGTATTCTAAAAATATTTGTATATAATCTAAACAAATAATTTGGAATGTGAGAGGAAGGTGAATATGAGGTGTGTTGGAGCTAGGAAGGTGAATATCACTTGTAGAGTTTGTTTTTTCCTACTTTCATCTAGGGAAATCATTTTTAAGGAATTTTTTTTTCTAGTATAAATGTTTTCCAAAATATATGACTAATTGAACATGATCGAGAAAATAAAACCTATATTCATGAAATGCAGGCATTAGATAAAAGAATAGAAAAACACATTACCTTGATTAGGGAGGGTGCCATTATTGCTACCAAAAGCTACACTGAACACTTTAAGAGAAGTCATTTGTCCAATGTTTGCAAGAAAGTTGTCATTTAAAGAAGATTCCGTCAAGTATAGGTACTCCAGCGTGCTCAGATTTCTTAATGCTTATATGATAGAGTCAAAAATAAGAAACAACAAATTATTCATATTTCAAAAGAAAAAGTGGTAAGGTAGACAAATATTGAGTTGAGCTTACTGTAAACTGTGGTCGGAGCAGTGAGATCACTATATTCATAAGAAAGTGATTTAAGAGATGAGAATGGTTTTAGGGATTGTATGGCTCTGCTCGAGTTGGAGTTAAGACTTCCCAATTGTAAATTCCGCAAAGAACTCATTCTTTTGATACCTGTTAGATAAATTATATGTTTTTACATAAGAATGAATAGATCGATCCTATTACATAAGTTGGTAAAGATGTGTAATCCTAGTCCACATTTCATTATTAATCTATATCTGATCAAATTTGCATTTTGTTCTTAAGGTTAAAATAAAACATTCAACATTAGAGCAACTGCATTGATTAGTGTACCTTTGGTAGTCACAAAGCTCTCTATGTTGTTTCCCCTGAGATCCAGATGTTTCAAGTTGCTCAAAGCAATTATGTCTAGACAGATAAATAAAAAATAAAAAATCAAACTATAATTTGATATGCGAAGAAATAAAATTGAGATATTCAGATGCATCATTAATATCTTAGTGGAGCAAAATATGCGTAACAAACCATTCATTTTGATATTTCCATTTATTTTATTCTCGACAAGTTCCAACTGCTTGAGGGATGGAAAAACCTTCAGTGATGAAAAGATGGTAGAATTGAAGTTATTATAATTCAAAATGAGTTTCTCTAAATTCCTCAGTCCACTATTTGCACCACCACCTGCATTTGATTTATGAAAAAAAAACTGTACTTAGGCCTAGTGTTATTTTGTTAATTGCTTTTTCTCTTATGGTAAAGAGAGCTTACCCAATGCAAAAAGGGTATTGATGTCATTGATTTCATAACCTTCAAACCAGAGTTCTCTTAAATTGCTTAGTCCCGGACATTTCTTTCTCATGCCTTCATCCAAAAATTACAACTATACCAAGTATTATATTTGCAAAAATGGCCACAATTTCATATGTAGAGTTTATGTTGGAGGATATACTGCTATTATATGTCGTCGGTATGTTGAATGAGGTATCAACATGTGCACCAAGTTTTAGAACCTCAAGAGATGAAATCGAACATAAAGATGATAGTAAAACTTTAGGATGGATCGGATTGAATTGCAAATCGACTTCTTTCAGGTTAGGAAGCTGACTTAGTTTACTGAACCCTGGATCGGATAACAAAATAACATGTTAGTATATAGTACTAATATATAGTTTCCGTACGTATTCACAAGTCATACCTTCATTTTTTGTCCACCCTATAATATTTCTGTTAGACAATAAAAGAAATTGGAGGGACTTGAATGGAAGAAATAGAGAGGCATTAAATATCCAATCATCCCCTGATCCAAACCTTTCACTTCCGAGATTGAGTTTGATCACTCGACCTGTTTCTAAGCTGCATTTTACACTTTTCCAAAAACAACAATCTGTAAAACCATTCGAGTTATATCCAGCCCAATCAACCAACAATCCACCATTCGAACTCTTTATGTTTGCCTGCAGCTCCAAGAGAGCATTTCTCTCTTCCTCCCAACAACCATTGGCCACAATTACTATTAGAAAAAACGCTAACAACAAAAGCTTAATGTTCCCCATCCCCATTATTACTCTATTTTCTTTTCTGGCAATCTAATTTGCTACCTAACGGAATGAATGTTTATATAGGAACTATATAGGGGCAGAATTATAGTAGTTTTTTTCTTAGGAATTCAACATAACTCAATAATTTTAACGTTAAATATTCAATTAATTTTAATATATTATTTTCTAAAATGCAAAAACTCATAATTTCAGTTATTATCTAAACAAGAAAATGGATGGTGGAAATGAAACTAGCTAGCTAGTTGAGTCAGCATCATTTCAATTTTGTTTGTTTTACTGATTCCAACATGACTTGAAAAGGTAAAGCAAGCTTTAAATATGTGAATTCCCACTTATTGTTATCACATACTGTATTTTCTTTTACTTTATTATTATCTCTTTCTCGATGAACAATTTCTAGATTTTTAAAGATATAATACCATCCTAAGCAGAAAAAGAAAAAAAAAACAATATTTTTTTGGGTAAATCAAGAAATTAAATAATCCATATCATATTTATTAAATAAAACAAACAAATAACCGATCGACAAATTATATACATATTTTTAAAATTATATATCAATAATATATTATTTCTTATAAATAATTAAAAATACCTTATATATGTTTTTATCAAAATTTATTTATTAAAGTAAAAAAGGTCAAGACAAGAGCATTTATCTTGTTGGTTTCATGTATATGGAGGCCTACGACAATTTATGGTGGGACTAGGAAAGACGTTGTCTCTTTCTTGTCTAGGCCAAAATTGGTGACTTTTGGAGCTTTATTCACAACAAGTTCAGCGATTGGAAATTCTGTAATACCATTCATTCTAACTATTTTTCTTTTTGAACGAATTGTTCCCCAACTCCATCCCGACCCCCCTTAAGTGGATCATTTCTTTTATTTTCGTGTATAATTAATAACCGAATCAAAACGATAAATACAAATTTTATTTGATTTTAATAATTTAAAATCGGATTAAGTTGATTTGGTTTTATTTTGATCAATAACTCATTCCAACCGACACTGAAAACTATTACTCCATCTGTCCCATTTTATATGACACTTTTTGGATTTCGAAATTCAAACAAATCTATCTTTGACCGTAAATTTTTCAAATATCTTTTAAACATTTTGAATTATCAATTATTGTGACTTATAGTGCTTTTTTACGTAGTTTACAAATATATAAATTTCATTTCAAGAAATTTGAAGATTCCATGCGCAAATTGCCGATCAAACTTAAACTGTTTGACTCTCGAAAACGAAAAATGTCATATAAATTGGGACATAGGGAGTACCTTTATATACAATATTTACACCTTAAATATGATTTATTATTATCAGAACTGACTCATGCCAAAAGAAAGTGAAATTGTTCTATTAGTTTTCTTTACACAGTATCTCTAGTTGTTAGAGTTGGCATTGCTACTAATTAAGTGGTTCTTTTTGTACCAATATGAATTGTGGTGTAATGATGAGATTGCTTCATTCTCAATCAGATGTCTCAGGTTTGAGTCCTGAATATGGAGAAAATTATATTGGGAGCGTCATTCGTTAGAGGGCCATGTAGTGCTCAATTCAAATTTAATCGAGGCTTTAATGCGGGCTCCAAACACAAACTACGAAACAAAAAAAAGTGGTTTTATTTGTAAAAGGAGCTATAGCTCTATGGATTATAGTCTCTTGAGCTAGTTTTAAATCTTTTCCTACTTGGTATTGAAACAAAGCAGTGAACAACTCAAATGCTGAGAAGAACACACGAGTACAGGGAATGAAATATCTGCATATCAGGAAATGAATTGTATAGAATGTGATCTCAAAATTACTTCTGAAATCAACTATGTATTCTTACTTATATACAAGATTATATCTACCTTTTAGCTGTACATATTCTATTTAACTAACTAACTAACTAGTACAATAACCATTTAATAGAATCTGTTACATAACTAACTTCCAACTAACTAAGTCACTGCACCAGTTTCATCACTCCCCCTCAAGCTGGCAGGTACAAATACATTCAGAATGCCCAGCTTGGATACTAAGTACTCATGTTGTGATCTAAACAATCCTTTTGTCATAACTACTTGTTGCTCTTGTGTTGCTAAGTACAATGGTCTGATCAGTCCCTTTTGAATCTTCTCTCTTATAAAATGACAGTCTATTTCAATGTGTTTGGTCCGTTCATAGTATACTGGATTTGCTGCTATTTGTAAAGCAGCTTTACTGTCACAAAAAACATCTATTGGCATTTCTAGTTCTTCTCCAAGTTCTTTGAATAATCCTGCAAGCCAAACTAACTCTGAAACAGTAGAAGCCATGCTCCTATATTCTGATTCTGCTGAACTCCTAGAAATGGTTGCTTGCTTCTTAGATCTCCATGATATCAGGGACTCTCCATGCTTAATTAGAAACCCTGTGACAGATCTTCTTGTGTTTGGGCATGCTGCCCAGTCTGCATCACAATATGCTGTCAGTTTGTTTTCTTCCTTGCTACTCATCAATATTCCCATAGCTGGCTGTCTCTTTACACATCTAACAACCTTAATAGCTGCTTCCATGTGTGACTTCTTTGGATTTTGCAAGAATTGACTCAATGTTTGAACGACAAAACTAATATATGGCCTTGTCATTGTTAAGTACAATAGTCTTCCAATTAATCTTTGATATGAACCTATGTCTGTCAATATGGGATCATTTTCAACTCCCCCTGCCTCATCCACTTCTGTTGTAGTTAGTTTCATATTAGGATCTAATGGTGTCCATGATGGTTTGGCACCAGTTAGTCCCAACTCTTCAATCAGCTCTAGAGCATACTTTCTCTGGTTCATCAAGATTCCTTTGGATGATTTGCTAAACTCAATCCCGAGGAAAAATCTCAAAGTACCTAGATCTTTAATCTTGAACTTAGCATGTAGTTCCTTCTTAGTCTGTTCAATCATCCTTAGATCATTACCACCTACTAGCATATCATCTACATATACCAACACAACTACAATATGCCCATTGTGTCTTTTGGTAAATAAGGAATGATCCAAAGTGCTTTGTATGAAACCA
>JAJOOE010010692.1:0-27534 GCA_036250405.1 Solanum raphanifolium
GTATAGTTTAGGTAAGTTTTTACATAATAATTTTACCTTTTGTATTTGTATTTGGTCTTTTTTATCAAACTGATATTCTATATCTTTCTTTAATTTTTATTGTAATGGTTTTAAATTCTCTGCTAATTTTGGTATGTATTCTCTTACTTGATTTATTAGTCCTAAGAATGATTGTAATTTCTTTTTTATAATAATAGACGATGAAAAATATACACAGATAGAATACATAGATTATGAATTAGAAAGTGAAGAAAGTATATATGAAATATCAGAAAATGAAATAGATAATGATATAGAAATAAAATCAGACAATGAATTCTATAATATAACAAATGACTAAAACAGATATACAAATTTCAATGTACACTTGCAAATAAAACTTTGCAAATGAAATTTGCTGCCTCTTTCTAGTAAAATAGCTACAGCACACTGAAAATACACATATGTAAAAGAAAATTAATAAACACAACCTGTATTGACCACTTAAAAAATATGGACAATTATTTATACTAGCGTATATTCCAAACGCTAGATATTTCTTTGGAAATACTTGTCTTGACTTTTTTTGGATCTACACCAAATCACAATCACCGTGCTAGCAGTCTATCCATTGTATACAAGTTTTTTCCATCACTCTCTTTTAATGACGAATTTTTTTCACTTGCATCACTCCTCACGTACTTGGAGGTTCTCCAATTACATGCTCTGATGAATTGAGGTTTTGAAAAATGAAAAACAAAATAAAACTTGAAGGAATTTCACTTCCTGGTGATAGAATCACCATAACAAGTTTGTCTGAATGATTTTTTGTATCGTATTCTGTGGAGGAAGTTGTTCGGAAAGGAATTAGACCAAAATGAAACATTTTCCAAGAGAGATTTATCCAATTTATTGAGCTGAATGAATACGTGCTAATAGATGGTCTACCCTTTAAAGGTTGTATTATTTTCAGGAATCCAAAACTCCGAGCTTGATTAATGGGCAAGAATACCCTAGTTGAAATGCTCGGGAATTACGAGTTGTTGGAGAAATTGACCCTTTTTCATTGTACCTACATGTCAATCGATGTGAGCATTCATCACCAGAAACACAAGTTATTAGAGATTTCTCAAATGCATGAACGATAAATTTTCCTAATTTCTGAAAGCCTAGGTATCTAAGAACACCAATTTATCTAGGCTTTCATAAATTAGGCAAATATTTTGTTGACGCATATGAGAAATCTCTAGTAACTAGAGATTTGACAAATGCTAACATTAATCGACACATAGAAACAATGGTGAAGGATTAGTTTCTCCAACAATTCACAATTATTTAGGATTTCGATTATAGTATTCTCGACCAGTAAGCAATTAACCTTTGAGTTTTAGGGTCATAATATTGACACAACCTTTAAATAGATAAACTATCATTTAGCACATATTGATTTAACTCCACAAATTAAATAAATTTTCCTTGAAATATGTTTCCTTTAGGTATAATGCTCTTCCTAACAACTTGATCTCCTGAATTTGATATTAAAAACCATATGGACAAACTTGTTATAGTGGTTCTATCACAAAAAAAGTGAAATGCTTAAAAAAAGAATCATTTTTCAAAAACTCAATCCACCGGAGCATGTAATCGAAGCACACCAAAGTTCATGGAGTGATGCAAGTGAAATAATTTGACATTAAAAGAGAATGATGAAAGAACATTGTCTACAATAGTGAAACTTCTAGCACAAAGATTGTTGATTTGGTGTAAAATCAAATAAAGTCGAGACAAGGATTTCCAAAGGAATCTTCAGCATTTGGGATATTGAGATTATTGAGTGTAAAGCTTCATCTGAAAGATTGCTAATCAAGTCAAAAGCTTCAATTTCTCCATTAGTGACAATATCGTTAAGCTTTTCATATTTATTTTTAGCATTCTGAGAGAATGTTGGGCATTGATAGCTCAAGTAGGTTGCACTGGTAAATATAGGTCAATTATTATTGAATTGTTTTGTAGGCTCTTTAAATTTAGGTTTTCCCCTCAATCGAATTTGAGTTTAATTTTTGCTCTTCGTATTTTTTATACACTAGTTACAACAGGTTTATTCCAAAAATTTCATGTAAATTTTGTATTGCAAATGACATATTTTATCCTCGTCAAATCTATTGTACAATAACATCAAACAAGAAACATAAACACTAAACAAAACATATGGTTGGACGCATTTGTTAGTGCCCTCACAGATGTGTGGCTTCATTTGTTTTTCATCGAGTGAAACAGATCGCTCTATAACATGGGAGAGTTAGGCTACTGCTTACAAGTCTCTAGTGGGAGGTATTGTATGGTATTAAAGCCTTTCCTCCTTTTTTTTGGAGCAGTTGGACGGGGGCAGGTGTAATGTGCTCCTACTTTAACTTCATTTCATTACCTTTATTCAGAGGCTCTATAAAGACTTAATTATGTTTTAAGGTATCTAAATGTTGTACTACCTGAGAATGTAATGACCTATGATAATGTTGTTTCAGCATTAGGGAAGATCTCTAATTTTCACCGTCATAGCATTGACTCGGCCTAGGTACTCTCTACTTCTATGTTCTATTTATCACATGTTGTGTAGTTTCTAGAATGTTATTCACTTATTTTACACAAATGTCTTTAATTTTGCTATAACATACAACCTTTTCTTGTTGTAGAAGAGCCTTGTAATAACCTTGAAATATTCAAGGCCTATGTTGGTATATCCCTTATGGTTTCTAATGTACCTCTTGCAAGTAAATTATTTTAATTTGTCTTATACCTCATTCTTATTAACTTCCCAACCTGCATATATTCAGAGCAAGGATAAAACAGCTGAAGAAAGGACAATAGCAATTTACATCATTTATTTGAACCCCACTAATGTCGTATCCTGGCTTCTATTTATGGACTTGGTGTATGTGCAGAATATGATGGGGAAACAGGACGCTGGGTAGGTGTAATGTGTTCCTACTTTAACTTCATTTCATTACCCTTATTGAGAGGCTCTGTCAAGACTTGATGCTGCTTTAAGGCATCAGAGTGTTGTACTACCTGAGAATCTAATGGCCTATGAAAATGTTGTTTCAACATTAGGGAAGATCTTTTACATGTTGCTGTGTTTGGACACCCACCTGCTTGTGAGGGAATTCTTTCTTAAAGTGACCCAGCTCACCACAGTTGAAGCAACCTCGGTTAAGTTAGGGCCGGTTGGCTGACGAATAAGAAGCTCATTGACCACCCTTAGCCTGAGACTGTTGTGTGACCTTGGAATAACCACCCATAGAAGCTGGTAAAGCCGACTGAATCAGAAGATCTAAATACACCTGCTAACTAGAAACCTTGGAATAAGAATCGCTGAAGTTGCCCACATTCTTTGACCTTTTAGCCAATGTGCTGTCTTTCCCAATTCCTTCCGATTTCTTGACATAGTCGGTCACCTTATTGAAGTTGTTTCTTGTAGAAGTCATGTGCATAGATAAGACCTACATATCAGTGTTTCGTCCCTTAACATAAAGATGTATCCTTTCTTCCTCAGTTCCCCCAAGTTGAGTAGTGTAGCGAGACAAGACATGGAACTTAGCCTCATATGATGCTACATATATTCTACCCTGGTGAAAACCCCAAAATAAGGGTAGAATTCTCTGTCCCTATATATTTGTGATATAACTTTTTAATCAGTATAGTGTTCAATGAGACTTCTCTTAGGTGAGTTCAAAATTTCAAAAAAATGAAGGTTAATTTGTGTCACGACCCGAGTCTACACCCTGGACGTGGCCGGCACTCGAGAACCCTTACTCGTCCCCAAGCAAACCCTCATCCTAGCTGCCTACAAGCGGAAGACTAACTTAAGCATTAAAAGCTTAAAAGTGAATAAAATTAAATAAAGTCAACTTTGCTAATCTTTAACTCAAAAGAAACCTCTAAATAATATAATATATTCAACTCACCCAAAAATAGGCAACTTAAGTCTTTAAAACATTTAACTAAATAAATGAACAGATTTCTGAAACTCTACTGTCTATTTATGAAGCCTCTAAATGACAAAGATGGAAGTCGGGAAAAGACCTATGGCATCCTGACAAAACTGAAAAGTAAATGAAATTCTACGGAAGCAAGGAAGCTCACCATAGCTAAGTCGAACTCCATGTGGTATCAACGAAGCTCCTGTTGATGATCCTGAATCCCTGAATCTGCATCATGAAAGGATGCAGGCCAAATGGCTCAGTACTTGGAATGTACGAGCATGCAAGGGGAATTCTAAAGCATAAACATAAGCTTGAACTTGATAACAAGTAAACATACTTACCTCTTCTCAAACTTACTCAACTCAAGGAATACTCAAGGATACTCAAAACTACTCAAACTTACTCAACTCAGAAGTACTCAAGGATAAGATATTCAACTCATGACACTCAAGGATAAAGCAATAGTAAAAGATGCAATATATATGGAAAGCTTTAAAACTGTAGATAGCAACTTAATGTATTGAAAAATACAATAAGGCTCAATGTGGATATAAAAATACAATATAACTCTGTGGGAGTTTCTCTAACTGACAACCACCACTATGAGCCTAAGTGATGATATATCGTCTTGCCCACGCTTCTAGAACTGTCCAATACTTTGCCATCATATAGAACGCCTTAACTAAGTGGATCCATTAGTCTATGCTAAAAAGCACTAAGAAATCATCTAAAAAGTATGATCCTTTCTACCCATGATGGCTACATGGATTATGGAGACTTGAGTTATTATTAACTCGCATCCCCATATCGATGCTCAATACTACTCCCAAAAATATACTTAGCTCATATGTTTTTAAAACAAAACTATTTCTTTGGTTGGAGATAATTACTCAAAACTTAGCTTAAAAGATCTCTTGGAAATCGGTGTTTCCTTTCTTGTTCAAATGTGAAAACATTTTAACTCTTTGGGAATACTTAGTTCCCGTATAATACTTGAAGAAATGAACTTTACTCTTACTCTTTACTAAACTCAAAGCTTAAGTCTTAAAACAAAGTTAAAACGTTTGTAAAAGACATTTTCTACATCTAGTGACCTTAACACTCAAGAAATTATAAATTTCCTCGGTAAAATCCTACTCACAAAGAAGGATGGTTCGAGTCTCAATTCGAATTTTTTTTTGGGGTGTTACAATATCTCCCCATTGGGATCATTCGTCCTCGAATGACGGCTGGACTGGGTATGGAACGGAGTTACTCTTACCAAGGTCTGATTCTAATGGTATGCTCTTACTAAATTCAAGCTTAACCGAAATCCTTAAGTTCAGGTTCTATACCTCTCTATAGGGAATCTCATCCTAAAACTATTACTCTTTACCACCACATTCAAGCTAAGCACTCTAACAACTCCATGGACTCTTACTAACCAACTCCCTCGGAACCAACTAAGGACTCTCACTTAACTATTTATCATAGTAAAACGTCATCCTCCTAATTTATAACCTTAGACAGAATTATCACACCATCATTATCACGATAGGATCATTAACCTTCTCTTTCTAACATCACTCCATTACTAAAATGACCTCTGAAAAGATATCTCTCATACTCTTTGGAACTTATTACTATCTTATTCTCAAAATCTTGACTTTATTTCTCATCTCGTCATCTCCCCCTTAGGTCTAAAGCCGACAATTGAAAGCTATGGACCTATTCTATTATCTCTAATTGGTCTACATCCTCTTTTACTCTAACATTTGGAGAAGTTTATCTCATGAATACTGAACTCTCAATAAGCAGACACTAAGACCTCTTTCTAAGGTGTTTCTCTTAACCTCTTTTGATTACGCACCCTCTCAGTACACCTCTTAGTGGTTCGTGTTATTCTTGTGAATTAGCGACACTTCACTACCCTTATCTAAAGGTTAGGGTCCCTCACTTGTACCACTCATATTTATTGCAGCTTATCACCTCAATTCCTCACCTACTCTATGTCAAGTCTTCTAGATCAAATCTCAAGACTAACATCATCACCCTTATGTTGTCATTTTTCTATCATGACACTAATCTCAAATTCAAGCTTAATGCTTATTACTAAACCCGAATATCAATATGATTGCTCGCCTACCCTACTATACCTCATTACTTGATCAATTCTATAACCTTCTGAACATCATGACCCTCTCAAACAAATCATAAGCCTAGCTCAGATCTATCACTTCATAAATACTCTACTCTCTTATTCAACACATGAATTTAGTCTCCTCTAATACGATGGCACATCTACATCACTGCTATTATTGTTAACAAATATATATTCTATCTCATCTTGACTAGCAACTCTTACTCTACCCATAAGGGAAAACTCCTCATTAATAACTTACTGGGTGCATGACTATAATAGCATAGCTCTTCAAAACACTATCTCCCTTTCTTAAATCACTAAACCTCTGTATACTTTTCTCTCACTCTGGGCTCTTTCTCTACTACTGCTCATGATCATGTAACTCGTGCTACCTTTTGGTGTGCAAATATTACCCAAGCTCTAAACATACCTCCTCATAAGGATTTCAGCTGAAACAAGGCTTAAGGAAAAGAGTATAACTCACTTTTAGCTCAAATGCACAATTCATATGAATATGAGTGCATTCCTCTGAAATTGAACACTTACTCACTCATGGGCTTCTCTCAAGCCTCTCTGGAGTCACACAACTTTCTCAAGACTCTTGCTAAGAACAAATCATCCATAAGGATCTTTACACTTTACTTTTCAACCACCTCTAGTATGATGGGTAGTCGAATGAATCTAAGAAACGCACAAGTATGAATAAATCTCTATGACTTAGCTCTATTGCACGATTAAGAGTATGAAAGAAGGGAAAATTTTCTTAAATGTCTGTAGCCCCCCATTTATAGAAGTGGGGCCCTCACAACCACAAACAAAATCCTACTTGACACGATTTTATAGACACCCTAGGACACTTGAACTCTGTGCTTTGATATCAAGTTTGTCACGAACCGAGTCTACACCCTGGACGTGGCTGGCACTCGAGAACCATTGCTGGTCCCCAAGCGAATCCTCATCCTGGCTGACTACAAGCGGAAGACTAATTCAAGCATACAAAGCTTAAAACTAAATAAAATTCAATAAACTCAACTTTGCAAATCTTAAACTCAAAAGAAAACTCTGAATAATATAATATATTCAACTCGCCCCAAAATAGGCAACTTAAGACTTTAAAACATTTAGTAAAAATAAATGAACAGACTTCTAAAACTCTACTATCTATCTGTGACGCCTCTAAATGACAAAGATGGAAGTCGGGACAAGACCTAAGACATCCTGACAAAACTGAAAAGTAAATGAAATTCTCCAGAAGCAAGGAGGCTTACCATAGCTAACTCGAACTCCATGTGGTATCAACGAAGCTCCTGTTGATGATCTTGAATACCTGAATCTGCATCATGAAAGGATGCAGACCAAATAGCTCAGTACTTGGAATGTAGGAGCATGCAAGGGGTATTCTAAAGCATAAACATAAGCTTGAACTTGATAAAAAGGAAACATACTTACCTCTTCTCAAACTTATTCAACTCAAGAAATACTCAAGGATACTCAAAACTACTCAAACTTACTCAACTTAGAAGTACTCAAGGATAAGATATTCAACTCCTAACACTCAAGGATAAAGCAATAGTAAAAGATGCAATATATATGGAAAGATGTAAAACTATAGATAGCAACTTAATATATTAAAAAATACAATAATATTCAATGTGTATATAAAAATACAATATACACCCTGGACGTGGCCCACACTCGAGAGCCATTATTGGTCCCCAATTGAACCCTCATCCTGGCTAACTACAAGCGAAAGACTAACTCAAGCATACAAAGCTTAAAACTAAATAAAATTCAATAAACTCAACTTTGCAAATCTTTAACTAAAAAAAAAACTCTGAATACAATAATATATTCAACTATCCCTAAAATAGGCAACTTAAGTTTTTAAAACATTTAACAAAATAAATAAACAGACTTCTAAAACTCCAATGTCTATCTATGAAGCCTCTAAATGATAAAGATGAAAGTCGAGACAAGACCTACGACATCCTGACAAAACTGAAAAATAAATGAAATTCTCCAGAAGCAAGGAGGCTCACCATAGCTAACTCGAACTCCATGTGGTATAAATGATGCTCCTATTGATTATCCTGAATACCTGAATCTGCATCATGAAAGGATGCAGGACAAATGGCTCAGTACTTGGAATGTAGGAGCATGCAAAGGGAATTCTAAAGCATAAACATAATCTTGAACTTCGTAAAAAGGAAACATACTTACCTCTTCTCAAACTTACTCAACTCAAGGAATACTCAAGGATACTCAAAACTACTAAAACTTAGTCCACTCATAAGTACTCAAGGATAAGATACTTAACTCATGACACTCAAGGATAAAGCAATAGTAAAAGATGCAATATATATGGAAAGTTGTAAAACTGTAGATAGCAACTCAATGAATTAAAAAATACAATAATACTCAATGTGTATATAAAAGTACAATATAACTCTGTGGGAGTTTCTCTAACCGACAAGCACCACTATGAGCCTAAGTGAAGATACATCGTCTTTCCCACGTTACCAGAACTGTCCTATACTTTGCCTTCATATAGAACGCCTAAACTAAGTGGATCCACTAGTCTATGCGAAAAAGCACTAAGAAATCATCTAAAAAGTATGATCTTTTCTACCCATGATGGCTACATGTTTTATGGATACTTGAGTTATTATGAACTCACATCTCCATATCAGTGCTCAATACTACTCCTAAAAATATACTTAGCTCATATGTTTTTAAAACAAAACTCTTTCTTTGGTTTGAAATAATTACTCAAAACTAGCTTAAAAGCTCTCTTAGAAATCGGTGTTTCCTTTCTTGTTCAAATGTGAAAACGTTTTAACTCTTTGGAATACTTAGTTCCCGTATAATCTTTGAAGAAATGAACTTTACTCTTACTCTTTACTCTACTCAAAGCTTAAGTCTTAAAACAAAGTTAAAACGTTAGTAAAAGACTTCTTAAAATATGGTTAATGCTGAATTATGGTCGTGAACGACTCAATGTAAGGTTTTCAATAACCATAGGTAGAACTCAATACTTGGAATTCAAGAACTTCAATGATACTACTCATTTGAAGAATGCTCAATTTGGAGGGTTCATGCGGAATTATGAGCATGAACTACTCAACTCAAGGACTCAAAGATACTTCTCATCTCAAGATTGTTCAACTTATAAGGTTCATGTGGAATTATGGGCATGAACAACTCAACTCAAGGACTTCATGGGTAAGATGTAATAGTCCCATGATTAGAAATATAAACTTAAAGGGGATTAGAGACTCAATACTCAAGACTTAGAACTTAAATATTCTACTCCTTTTAATAATACTCAATTTATAGAGTCCATGCGGATTTTATGGGCATGAACGGCTCGACTCGAAGGTCTACATAACTACATGGAACTCATGTATACAACTCTTCTCATTCTCATACTTACTTCCTCAAAACTTACTTTAAATCAATAGTTGATCTCAAAGGATTCACAATTGAACTCAAAGGCTTTCTTGAACTCTACTCTTAACTCTCGATTGAATGTGAATTATGAATTCAAGAGTTATGATTCATGATATGAAGGATCTCGTGATGACAAAGTAGACTCATGAATACAGTCTCATACTCACTTGCTCGAGTCTTGAAACAAGTTACTAGAAGTTGTAGAAGACTCCACAATAGGACTCAAAGGGACTTTCTTAGAATGTTCGAAAGGATTTTCCAAAACTTAACTCATAACTCTACCTTGAATTTGAATTATGAATTCAAGGTTATGATCATGTTATGAATAAATTCTAAGTGCTTAGAAGTATCTTAGAGTAGTTAGAATCGAAAAGGAGTGAAGGTACCCTTCGAAAGAACTCAAACGGAGCAACCGATTGCAAACTGGACGGGGCAGGCAACCCTGGGGCTATGAGTGGCACGGGGCGCCAGCCCCTAAACTTCAGAGCATACTTTGGGGAACTCTGGCTGGCGCGACGCACCAGGCCCCAACCCTGAAGACCCGACGAAACTCTTTGCTCGTTTTCTCACCCTAATTTGCCTAGAATCGAACGGTTTCTTCCCCAATCACTTCAATTCAATTACTTAACATAAGTACACTCTAATCTACTAAATACAGCCCTTAAAACACTCACTTTAATCTCAAAAAATCATCAAAACCCCAACAAAACAAGATTTAGAATGAACTTCAAGAACACCTATCAAGAACTCTAATCTTTCAACTTTAAGAATGAAATTGCGCTGAAAATAACACGATTGACGTGTGGGTGAACAAACCCAAAACTATGGAAGCTTACATAGCTCTTAGGGATCAATCCCTGGCAAAAATCCGCAACAACTCACAAGAATCTCGACGAACGCCTTGATCCTTTCTTCTTTTCTCCTCTTTTCTCTTCTGGAACTCTCAACTAAAACCCTAGGTGTATATTAGAATTATAAAACTGAACCTAATAGGATTAGACCCTTAAAAGATAAAACCCTACTAAAAACGAATTAAATCTAATTGGGTAAGGAAAAGACCAAAATACCCCTCACTATTTTCGTGTAACTTTCCTTAACTGGACAACCTAACTTCAGAAGAGCATATCTCACTCATACGAACTTGAATCTTAGAAAACTCGGTGGCGTTGGAAATATAATTCAACGACCTTTCATTTAGTACCTTGTAGCCCAACTAAATCATTGTCTACTAAGAGTTATGGTCATTTTAAGTTGCCCCAAAACTTAGAAGAACTAAGGAATGACTTGAATGAACTCTCTTTAGTTCTTCTTGGAACTCAAGGTACTACACCTAGTGACCTTAGCACTCAAGAAATTATAAATTTCCTCAATAAAATCCTACTCACAAAGAAGGATGGTTCGAGTCTCAATTCGAATTTTTTTTTGGGGTGTTACAATATCTCCCCCTTGGGATCATTCGTCCTCGAATGACGGCTGGACTGGGGTGTTAAAATTTGATAACATATAGGTTAGTACTTGATACAACATAGTTTTTCTAGTATTTGATACAACATACTTTAATCTTCCTTGAATGATAGATAATGTCATAATTTTTTTAAATATTTTAAACCTTATTTAAAATTTATAAAATTTGAAAATTCCTTACGCTCAATCCAAAGCAAGAGATATTTATTTAACTATTAGTCTACATTAGTACAAGATAGACAATTCAACATGTCTTGATAACAAAGAACATTGTTGCATATGCTTGGCAAAGGGCACTAAAATCATAATCCATCCTTCCTTAAGTTTGATTTTCAACCTTATTTTTTTGTGGGTTGTGTGCCTTATGAGTATTTTGAGGGGTAAGAGCTTGCAAAAATTGATTGTGGACATTTATACCATGTTGGTTGCATCAAAGACTGGAAGAAGCTCGAGAACGGTTGTGCCATATGCAAGTGGATAGTGTCAACTATGCTACTTGATAATTCGTGCATTCAATGTTCACTTGGATTTAACTAATTAGTTTAGTTTTGGCAAGGGGAGTTGACTCGTGGTGTTATTCTACATTGGTTGTTACATAGAGCTTAAGAGAGCTGAGCGAACCGTTCCCAAATTATGATTAGTTGAAGCCAAGTAAACATGGAATGCATGAATTCTCAAGGTAGCATATCCGACACTCTCCTCTTGTGCATGGGGAAAGTGTTCTCAAGCTTGTTCCACTCTTTGATGCAATCAATATGGCATAAATGACCATGATCAATTTTTCCAAGTTCTTCCCCATCGAGATACTAACATAAGGCACACTGATAAAAAAAAAAAAGCTAAGTAGGTTGAAATAAAACTTAAGTAAGCATAAAAACTTAAGGGGAGAAGGGATTCGGAAATTTTGGTGCCCCATACCAAACATATGCAACATTGCTCCTTATTGTCAGGACATGTTGAATTGTCTGCCTCAAAATTAAGTAAACTAATGCTTAAATAAAGATCTCTATCTTTGAATAGAGAAGAAGCAATTCTTTTAATTTATAGATTTCAAATAAGGCCTAAAAGATTACAAAAAACATTATGTGGATGTCACCCGTTCAAGGAAGATTCAAGTATGTTGTATCAAATACTAGAAAAAATAATGTTGTATCAACACTAACTTATATGTTATCAAAGCATTACCTGATCAAAAGCCTTACTTTGATCAATAAGATATATATGTTATATCGCCTTCAGCTTCTCTGAATTCACCTTCATTTTTCTGAAGTTTTGAACTCACCTAGCAGCAGGCTCATTGAATTTCTGTTATGTCTATTTTATACACCTCCAGTTTGTTTGTTTATTTTTTTGGTAATATTGAAAATTACTAATATATTACTGTATGTTGGCTATAGCATGCCAGAGCTGTTAAGGTCTGCCAAACTGGCTATAGATAAAGGGACTGCTTATGGCCAAACTGTGACCAACGTCAAACTATTATTCGACTGCATAGTACCAGCTTTGGTGGAAGATTTGCATAAAGGTTGACTTAAACTGGTGTGATTAATAAAAGATTTAGATTTACCAAAAGAATGATGCTAGACATCCAAAATTCCTTTCTATTTGATAGTCTACTTGTATAAGCTGAGTTATAGTTTATATGAGTTGGAAACAGAGTTACAGAGAGGTAGCAGGTACTCGTGGAATTAGTCGAGGTGCACTTAACAAGCTGATCCGTATAACACTAATAAAAAAAACAAGTTGGACCAAAAACTTGGGAGAGTCAGAACACATCTTTGGGGACAA
Source organism: Solanum raphanifolium (assembly GCA_036250405.1). Lineage (NCBI taxonomy): Eukaryota > Viridiplantae > Streptophyta > Magnoliopsida > Solanales > Solanaceae > Solanum > Solanum raphanifolium. The sequence goes on from JAJOOE010010692.1 coordinate 12,784, forward strand.
GTAATTACTAGAGATGAGAATGATTGTTAAACTTGCCATTTAATCCTAATTAGTCTTAAAACATATAGTACAATTTTACTGTTACTCTTTCTCTTGACCTTTAATATTTTAATGGTAATTCTATTTCTGTTTCAACATCTTAATTTAGACGTAATTCAAGTAACAAACTTAAGAAATATTTTCTATATTACGCAGGCAACTAAGGAACTTCGAGATATGCATGTTGATAGCTTGATTGTAGGAATGACTTCCCACAAAAAAGAAGAAGAGGAGAAATCATTCATGAATGTTGGCCTTGATTATTAGTATCAGAAGCCACTTACTATTGATGTAGTTCGCGATCTTGTTGAGAAAATTAATGAAAATGGTTAAACTATCAAAAGTATTTGGTATGAATATGATTCATGTATTAATTAATCTATAGAAAGATTAAGGAAGTAAGTCTATCACTAAATCAGGTATAACATGTTTACAATTACTAATAACTTCGTTTTGGTTGGTAAAATAAAAGGCTTTTTGTTTTTCGAATAAGGCCTAGATGTCAAGGACAAATGGAGCATGCTGGTCAAAATAGAGATACAGATCAATCTCCCTTTTTATAAACTAACAATTTTTCCTTGAACGAAAAAAAGACAGGTACAAATGCAAGAAGCAATTCCAACATCGTCTGAATAATCGCCATAAAATAACGTTTTGCCCTTCCAATAAGACGAAGGTCTAAGCTACTCTATACCCACAACTGTTATTTTGGTCCCGACAACCGCCAAGTATTGACACTCTATCCTTTCAATAAGATGAAGATCTAAGATACTTTACACTCTCAACTATTATATTGAGCCCGACAATCACCATGGAAGAGACAGTTTGTCCTTCCGATAAAATGATGGTCTAAGCCACCTTATATTCTCAACTATAACATCATTTTTGAGAAATGTATTGTGCCCGAGAATATCATTGTGCTCGAGAATTTTCATATTAATGAGAATTGCATTATGCCCGAGAAATTGTATTAAGCTTGATAATTGCATTGAGTCCTTAAATTTGCAGTGTGCCCCATAATTGCATCAAGCCTGAGAATTGCATTGTGCCCGAGAAATTGTATTATGGAAATTTGCATTGTTTCCAAGAATTACATTGAGCCTGAGAATTGCATTGATAATAATTTGCATTGTGCCCGAGAAATTGCATTGTGCCCCAGAATCGCATTGTGCCTTGGAATTGCATTATGCCTGAAAAATTGCATTGTACCTGAGAATTTGCATGTGCCTGAAAAATTGCATTATGCCTGATTGTGCTCGAGAATTGCAATGTCCCTGAGAATTGCATCGTGCTAAAGAAATACATTGTGTTATAAAATTACATTGTGCTTGAAAACTACATGAAGCTCGAGAATTATATTGTGCATGAGAACTATATATATGACCAAGAATAATGTTGAGTCCGAGAATCAAATTAACGTGGAGCTAAGGTTTAATCAAGTTACAAAAATCATATTGAGCCCCAAAAAATACATCTACAGAAATATCTATCGAATCAAGCTGTAAATATCACAATATGGCCGAACTGCATCGAAAAAAATAGATACACACTCTTTTATCATTATTTTAATGTTCCAAAGGTGCCATAGTCTAAATTCTTTAATTCATGGTTTGCGGACATTATTTCATGACATGATGATTAAATTTATGATTATCATGTTTCAAAGGTGTCATAGTATAAAGACACCATTTCCATGGCCTACGGACATCATCTCATGACCCAAGGATTTAATTTCTACATATCAAGTTTCAAAGGTGTCATAGACTGAAGGCATCAATTTCATGACCTACAATAATTATTCCATGACCTAAGAATTAAATTTTCCCGTATCATGGCCCTAAAACATCATCCTTATTGTCTTAAGACAAATTTTCATGATCTCAATGGAAAATTGCATCATGTTAATAAACTAATTTACCATTTCATCGCAATATATGTAACACCTCGCTTTTGGAAAGAACTAGAATTAGAAAGAAGCCTTATTTTTGGAAATAATCAAATTTGGAAAGTTTGACCAAGTTAAGATAAGTATGAGTTTTGGGTTAACTTCAAATGACCATAACTACTATATCAGGATAAGTTAGGTGTGCTACAAGATACCGTACGAAATATTTTTGAATTATCTTTCCAACGCCACCAAGTTTGCTCAATTTCGAGTTCGTATGAGGGAGATATGCCCATTTGAAGTTGGGCTATCTAGCTAAGGAAAGTCAAAACCGGATTTTAGAAGGGTATTATGGTCTTTTCACCACCCAATTAATTAAATTCATTTTTGGTAATTAGGTTGGGGTCTCAACTGATGGGATTCAATTTATGCTATTGAAATTGAGTTAGGGTTTTGAGAGAAGAGAAAAGAAGAGGAGAAAAGAGTAGAAGAAGCAAGGAATCACCAAGTTCTTGAAGTATTGCTTGTGAATTTCGTCTAGGGGTGATCCCAACAAGGTATGTGATATCACATAGAGTTGGGTTAGTTCACCCACGCTAATCAAGATTCAATTTAGCGTAAATGTGTTCTTGAAAGAAAAAATTATGAGTTCTTGATGAAATTTGTTTAAGTTCTTGTGGGTTGTTATTGTTGAAGTTGTAAAGAAGTTTCTTGAGTTTGATTCATGAGATTAGGTGTTGTTTTGAGTATATTCTTACATATTATTGTTATGTAGTCGAATCTAAGAGTTTGGGAAAAGAACCAATTAAATTTAGAGGGTTTAGAGTTGAAAAACGAGCAAGAAAAATTCATCAAAAATTTGGGAATAGGGGTGGGGCACCGCGCCAATCAGAGCACCCCAAGACAGAGTCTGAAGTTAGGGCCCTGGGGTGCTGCGTCAGCCAGTGCGCCCCAATCCATACTTTGAAGTTTTGCTTGTGGCACCCGGCACCACTCAGAGCGCCAGTGACGCCAGGTCCTCTACCTTTTCCTACTTTTTTCCGTTTGAGTTCCCTAGCAACGTAACCAAGTTTGCTAGTTGATTTCTACACTCTAAGGTATGTCTAAATATCATGAAATCATCCATAAACATGAGATCATGAGCCTTGAATCCGTAATTCAATTGAAGGAAAGTTAAGAGTCAAGTCAAGAAAAGTTCTTAGAGTCTTCCAAAAGTCTTTTACAAGTGTTTTAACTTTGTTTTAAGTATCGAGTTTTGAGTTGAGTAAAGAGTAAGACTAAATTTAATTACTTCAAAACATTATGCAGGAACTAAGTATTCCTAGGAGTTAAAATGTTTTAACATTTAAACAAGGAAGGAAACAATGATTTCCAAGAGAGCTTTTAAGCTAGTTTTGAGTAATTACCTCAAATCACAGAAAGAGTTTTGTTTTTAAAACATATGAGTTGAGTATATTTTGGGAGTAGTATTGAGCACTGATATGGAGACGAGTTCATAATAACTTAAGTCTCCATAAACCATGTAGCCATCGTGGGTAGAAAGGGTCATACTTTTTAAATGACACCTTAATGCCTTTTAGCATAGATTAGTGGATCCACTTAGTTGGGGCATTCTACATCCCGGCAAGTTATAGGACAGTTCTGGTAGCGTGAGCGACATGTTGTATCGTCACATTAGCTCATAGTTATGGTTGTCGGTTAGAGAAACTCCCACAAAATTATATTACTTTACTATATGAGAAAATTGAGTTGTTATTACTGTTTAAATGCTTTATATAAACTGTACCTTTACTGTTGTTTTATTTTGCATTTGAGTTGAGTATCCATGAGTAGAGTAAAGCTAAGGTAAGTGTTCTGTTCAAATTCATTTCAAGCTTATGTTGTGTTTAGTTTCCCCATGCATGCTCGTATATTCAATGTACTGATGCCAGTTGGCATGCATCTTATTATGATGCAGATATAGGTAACCAGGATCAGCATCCAGCGCCTCATTGATCCAGTTGAGCACTAAGAGTCGGTTGGTGTGCCTCATTGCTTTCTGGAGGATTATTTTTCCATATTGTTTTAGTATTTCAGTTGTTAGGATGATCAGGGGTCTTGTCCCGACATCCCTCATTGTTTTTAGAGGCTTCATAAACGAATAGTTATAGTTCTTTAGTCTTTCAATTTTCAGTTGTTTATGTTAAGACTCGAGTTGCCATTTTGGCTAGTTTAATATTTCCTTATTTTATTGCATGAGTATTCTTTTGAGACTGCTTCTTGTTAGTTAAGTCTTCCGCTAAGAGTTAAGCAAGGCCAAGGGTTCACTTAGGGTTCTCGAGTGTCAGCCACATTCGGGGTGTAGGTTCGGGGAGTGACAAACTTGGTATTAGAGCACAGAGTTCAAAAGTCCTAGGGAGTCTATGAATCTGTGTGTAGAGTCCTAGCTATCGGTGTGAAGCGCACCACATCTATAATTAGGAGGCTTCAACATTTTAGGAATTTTCTCACTTCCTTCATATTCATTTCGTGCGATAGAGTTTATCTCTATGAAAGTTTCTTTCTAATTCATGCTTGCATGCGTCTTTGAAATCATGCCTCCACGAAGAGTTGTTTGAGGTCGTCCTGCTAGAAGGAATATTGAGCCACAAGAACAAATGGTACCTAATGCACCAGAAGTGCAACCCCAAGAAGAGGTCACCAACGCTGAATTTCGGGAAGCCATCTGAATGTTGAGTCAAGATGTGACCAACCAAGTGGGACAAAGAGGGGATCAACAGGAAGTAGCTGATACGTCTAGGTTCTGAGAGTTTATAAGGATAAATCCTCCAAGCTTCACTGGTTCAAGCATCACTGAGGATCCAAAGAACTTTGTAGAGGAATTGTAGAAAGTGTTTGAGGTTATGCACGTTACCGATGCTGAGCCAGTGGAACTAGTTTCCTATCAATTGAAGAGTGTTGCTAGGACTTGGTTTGACCAGTGGAAGAAAGGTAGGGTTGAGGATACACCGGTTTTGAGTTGGGTTGTGATCGAGAGTGCTTTCTTGGGGTGTTTCTTTCCCCATGAACTGAGAGAAGCCAAGGTACGGGAATTCCTTACCCTTAAGCAGGAATCTATGAGTGTTCATGAGTACAGTTTGAAGTTCACCTAACTTTCCCGTTATGCTCCGAAGATGGTTGCGACTATGAGGAGTATGATGAGTCTGTTTGTTACTGGTTTGTCGAGTAAGGAAGGTAAGGCTGTGATACTAATAGTGTGATATAGACATAGAGAGGCTGATGATTCATGTGCAACAGGTTGATGAGGATAAGCTTAGGGATAGAGAGGAGTTCAGGAACAAAAAGGCTAAGACATCTCGGAATGAGCCCAGGCAGCAAAAGAGTAATGCAAACCGGCCTTCGTTCCAACAAAAGCAAAAGGGACCTGCTCCATCATCTGCTAGTGCGCTTGCACCAAGGAACAAAGGTGAGTACAATAGTCAAAATTCATAGCATTTCAGAGCTAGACCTACACAGTCTCAAGGTAGTGTGGCACAAGGAGGTAGCTAGGCTCCTGCATATGCTAAGTGTGGTAGAAATCACCCCGGAGCGTGTCGAGATGGCACTACTGGTTGTTTCCAGTGTGGTCAAGAGGGTCAATTCATGAAAGAGTGTCCAAAGAATAGGCAGGGCAATGGAAATAGGGGAAACAGAGCCAAATCTTCTTCAGTTGCTCCACCAGAAAGAACTGCATCTACAGGAGCTACTTCAGGGGCAGGCAGAGGAGCAAACCGTCTTTATGCTATCACTAGTCGCCAAGAGCAAGAGGATTCGCCAGACGTTGTCACTGGTATGATCCAAGTCTTTAACTTTGATGCTTATGCTTTGTTAGATCCATGAGCGAGTTTATCTTTTGTAACTCTGTGTGTTGCAATGATTTTTGAGGTTCTTCCTGAGCAACTTCTTGAGCCCTTCAGTGTTTCTACACCTGTTCGTGAGTCTATTCTAGTTGAGAGAGTCTATCGTGATTGTACAATTTCCGTCAATCACAAGAGTACCACAGTTGATTTAGTTGAGTTAGACATGGTTGATTTTGATGTTATTCTGGGTATAGACTGGCTTCATACATGCTATGCCTCCGTTGATTGTAGAACTCGAGTTGTCAAGTTCCAGTTTCTTAATGAGCCAGTTATAGAGTGGAGTAGTAGTTCAGTAGTGCCTAAGGGTCGTTTAATTTCGTACCTTTAGGGGAGGAAGTTAGTTTCTAAAGGTTGTGTCTATCACTTTTTCTGAGTCAATGACTCTAGTGTTGAGACACATCCTATTGAGTCAGTTCCAGTTGTGAGTGAGTTTCCAAAAGTCTTTCCTGATGATCTTCCCAGAATCCCTCCTGAGAGAGAAATAGACTTCGGTATAGATATTATTACTAATACTCGTCCTATCTCTATTCTTCCATATAGAATGGCACCAACAAAGTTGAAAGAGTTAAAAAGGCAGTTGAAAGATCTTATAGAGAAAGGTTTCATTCGACCAAGTGTCTCACTTTGGGGTGCTCCGGTCTTGTTTTTGAGGAAGAAAGATTGTTCCCTTAGAATGTGTATAGATTACCGTTAGTTGAACAAGGTTACCATCAAGAATAAGTATCCTCTTTCGAGAATTGATGATCTTTTTGATCAACTTCAGGATGCCTCCTGTTTTTGAAAATAGACCTCAAATCAAGCTACCATCAGTTGAAAGTAAGGGATGTGATATTCCAAAGACAACTTTCAGGACCCGTTATGGTCATTATGAGTTTATGGTCATGTCGTTCGGTTTAACCAATGCACTTGCAACATCATGGACCTTATGAATAGAGTATTCAAGCCTTATTTAGATATGTTTGTTAACGTATTCATTGATGACATTCTAATCTATTCAAGGAATGAGGAAGATCATTCTAGTCATTTCAAAATAGTTCTCCAAACTCTAAACTATAAGGAGTTATATGCTAAGTTCTCTAAGTGTGAGTTCTAGCTTGTGTCTGTGGCATTCTTAGTGTTACACCCCTTATGAACTCGTAAGACCTAGCTAACGCTTGACTAAATCTAGTAGGTTGAACTAGAGACTCACATGTTAGTTTATAGTTGAAAACTTGTTTAAATGATGAAAAATGGCTATTGAAGTTCGTTTGGTGATTTTAGAGATCAAACATCAAGAAATGACCATGACGTCCGGAAACTAGTAGACTAAGAAAGGGCTAAGATTGAGGGTTAGAGCCAAGGAAGAGGACTAGGGCAGTCCACTCTTTCATGGACACTGCCTGACCTTCCACGACCACCACCACGGCTCGTGGTGAGGACCACGGCTCTTGGTGTGGCTCGTGGTAGGCTAGGCAGTGGCTAAACAAGGCTGTCCAAAAACAGCCCCTCCACACGAGCCACTTCACGGCTCGTGGTGATGACCATGGATCGTGGGAAGGCTGGTGGTGGTGCCTTAGGTTTTTAGGGGTTAAGGAGAGGTTTCCTAGACACTGTATCATGACCATGAGAGGCACCACGGCTCGTGGTAGGCACCACGACTCATGGAACCTCATGTGAAGGGCGTTTTATTAGACTTAGAGTATAGGGTCAACTTCAAATATCTCTTAGCTCAAAACAAATTAGGTGTTCCCTGACATGTAGAATTAAAGGTCTCTGAGTCCTCTTTCCAACGCAACTGAGTTTACCCAATTCCAATCTCGGAGTAAAAAGTTATCCCTGAAATAGTGAAGCACTGTCAGGCTGGAAAATCTTCACGACCCGTTTCACGGGCCGTGGTGATGATCACGGTCCGTGAAGGCTTCAGTGATGCCATTTCGGCAGTTTCCAGCAAGTAACTTATTGGGTCTTTTCCCAATTGTTTTAACTCAAGGATATCTCATTTTCCCAAGCCTAGGACCCCTATTTAAGTCATTTTAACCCCAAAACTCACCCAATTAAATCAATTATTCCAAGAGCCCAAATCAAAACATAATTTCCCTTTTCTCTCCCAAAGTCTTCTCTCTAGAACCACCATTGAAGAACCAATAAGAGATCAATATAGGGCTTGAAGATGGAGTCTTTCTCATGGGATTTTGAAGGAAATCTACACCTAAGGTATGGGAGTTCTTTATCCTTGGTTAGCTATCACCATGGAGCACTTTCAAAGTGTTTTCAAAGTTCCCCAACTTCTAGGTTTTCAATCCAATTCGTGGGTATCTTTCTAAAAGTGTTTACATTGATCTAAAATGGTTATTTATGATTATATATGAAGGTTTGTGGATGAATTCAAGTAATTTTTATGGTTTTTGAACAATTCCCCACAAGACCCATGATTTTCCTTCTTTCTCAAATCTAAACCCTAGTATGTCTTGAATGATGAATGAAGGGTGAGAATCTAGTATGTTTTCATGTAGTTAATTATTTTATTGTGATTTTATCCTATATGATGTATGAATATCAAGAAAATAGGGTTGAATCTTGAAGAAAGCCTTGATGGCTATGAATGAAGGTTTTCAATTGGTGACTAGTCTTCTATTGAATGGTTGATCCACCTATGGTGGAGATGTTTACTTATTATGTATCCTTAGTATGAATGGTTTGATCCACTTATGGTGGAGGTTCTTACTTGTTAGTTTGAGTTGTAGTGTTGAGACAAGGTCCCTCTTCCCTACAACCCTAGGCATGACTAAGTATGATATGTTATGAACATTGTATGGTCTATATGTTGAATTGCATGAGGTGCTATTGTGGAAGGACCCTGCCCACATAATGCCCTATATGAATATATGATTCTATACATGCCATGAAGGACCTACTTGAATGATGAATGTATCCATGTCTATTGTAATGAATGTTAGATATGTGACTTACATGGTCTAAGATCCTTAAATGCAATATATGTGATTTATGCAAGAGTTGGGATATTATGTACATGTTGTGACTCCCTTGAGAAGAGAGGTATCTATGATGATAATGTTATTATTGTTGTACCATTGTAAGGACAATCATACACACACGCACTACATGCATGAATACGAATATGAGGTGTCTAGGTGTCAATTGAAAGGCTAGTTCTCATATGCACCTTAACATACTATTATGCATGAAATGTACATGACCATGATGATATGACTAAGTACGATATGCTATGACTACACATGATAGGTTGATATTATGGTAGTATTATATGTTGCATGAAAGGCTTTTCTCATGAACATACTAGGCATATAATATGAAAGGTTATCTCATACTATGATATATGTTGATTCTAAGGTTGAAAGGACATTATCACCTAAAGAATCTATGAGCTATTATGATATATGTTGGCTTGAGTGCCTAGTGCATTCTTCCATAAATATGACTTAAGTAAAGACTAAATGTTACTTCAAAGAGGGGAGTTTGAGCTTAGCACCGAGAGGATATGTATATGAGATATGATTCCTTCACAAAGGCGGGAGGTTTCCGCTAAAGAGATCCCATGAGATGGAAACTACAATACTATTAAGTATAAAGAGGGTTTCTAGAAGCAATCTCCTTATTCCTTAACTATGTGCCAACATAGGATTGTGAGCTAGTGGATCCACCTAGCTGCCATAATGTATGTATGTTCCACCTTGGCAAGTTGAACACTCTCTTTTCGGTGTGGGAGGAAGACACCGGATTCCATATAGCTCACATGGTCTATGTCAGTTATGGAAAAATCTCCCAATGTTGTAAGAATGAACTAAGATATGAAAATGACTTATGAATGAGGACATGGGCTATAACTAGGGTTTCTTGAGATATACTACTTAGTATAGGTAAGGGTATGGGACTTTACCTATACATTGCACAAGTGGGTCTTAAGAGGAGTTCTTGTGTGAGTTCTATATGTATGACAACTTATGAATGTATGGCATATAAGAATGATTAAGAATGACTTCACCTAAAATGAATTATGCATGTGAACTACACTTATGATTTCTTGATGGGTTTGCTTAGTATATGTGGGGGTATGGGACTTCACATATACATTGCACAAGTGAACTTGTGAAGGGGTTATGAGGGTGGTTTACTTATGATATGAAGTATATGAAATATGACTAAGATGTATGATATGAATATGTTGCATGAACTATGACTAATGACTCCTCTATGAGGTCTACTTAGTATGAGGGGTATTATGGGATGCCACTCATACATGGCACAAGTAGACTTATAAAATGGACATGGTGTAGTTCCATTTTATTATGAGTAATATGAGTAATGCATATTTTCATTGAGTTAGCTTTATGATTGACTTTCCTTGATATGAGCTAGTGTTTATGAAGGTCTCTTTATTATGTGTATGAACTATGAATGAGACTAATGTATGATAAGTATGAGCATGGTGATCCAAAGGTAGTACTTAGTGTAGATAGGGTTAAGGGGCTTTGTCTACACATGGCACAAGTGCAACCTAGGGTTAGTTATGTGATTACTCTATTGTGATGCAGTGACCTTGATATTTGACTATGCATGAGTATTATGTCTTGTAATGAGTGATATTGCAATGAGACTATGCTTATGGTGATGTTATTATTCCTTGTGCCTTGATGAACTCTATGTGAGATGTTTATGACTTACGTTCTCCAACTCTTTTAAAGAATGATGTTCAAAAGTGCATAAAGCATGGTTTCAACTAAATTTCCCTTTTAAGCATGTTTTAATGGTTTTTATGCATGGCTTCCATACTTAGTACTTTTGTGCTAACCCCTTCTTCTATATATTCTACAAAGTGTAGGGTTTGGAGATGTGGTGTCTTATACTTGGAAGATAGGTTTCTAAGGAGCTTGGAATGAAGACTTGGGAAGTCCTCATAGTTTCGAGGACGAACCCACCTTGTTCCTTATGCCTTTACTTTATGTTTTTGGATTCATCTAAGGGTCGTGTCCCGTAGGTTGTATTAAAAGAGATTTAAGTCTAATGTTATAGATGGTTTGAGACATAGTGTCATAGACTCTCTCTTATTTTATAAAGTCTTCTATTGTAAAGAAAAGTTTTAAATTTTCCACTATTTTCATATGCTTTAATGTTCATGAAATGCTAAGGGCTTGTATTAGACCTCTTCGAGGTCGAGTAGGCCGTGTTATGACTAGGGGGTGCTCTCGGGTCATGACACTGAGGTCACATTGTTTTCGGTGATGGAATTAGAGTTGATACTCAGAAAATAGAGGTAGAGTGGCCTAGACCCACATCTTCAACTGATATTAGGAGTTTCTTGGGATTGGCTGGATATTATAGAAAGTTCGTAGAGGGGTTCTCATCTATTTTATCCGCTTTGACTAAGTTAACTCAGAAAACAATGAAGTATCAATGGTCTGAAGCTTGTGAGAAAAGTTTTCGGTAATTGAAAAAGAGGTTGACTACTGCCCAGTATTGACCTTACCAGAAGGTACACAAGGATTTGTTGTATATTGTGATGTGTCTAGAGTTGGTTTGGGTTGTGTGTTAATGTAGAATGGAAAAGTCATAGCTTATGCCTCCAGACAACTTAAGGTTCATGAAAAAACTACCCAACCCATGATCTAGAGTTGGCTACCGTAGTATTTGCTTTGAAAATATGGTGTCATTATCTTTATGGTGTTCATGTGGATGTGTTCACCAATCACAAGAGTCTTCAGTATGTGTTTAGTTAGAAAGAGATTAATCTCAGACAACGAAGGTGGTTAGAGTTACTCAAGGATTATTATATGATTATTCTTTAACACCCTGGTAAGGCTAACGTTGTTGTGATGCCTTGAGTAGATTGTCTATGGGTAGTACCGCCCATTTTGAGGAAGATAAGAAAGAGTTGGTGAAAGATGTGCATAGACTTGCACGATTAGAAGTTCGACTAATAAATTCCACAGAAGGAGGAGTGGTGGTGATGAATGGGGTTGAATCATCGTTGGTGTCCGAAGTGAAAGAAAAACAAGACCAAGATCCTATTTTGCTCGAATTGAAGCTAAATGTTCATAAAAGTAATGGCTTTTGAACAAGGGGGAGATGGTGTATTGAGGTATCAAGGTAGGTTATGTGTACCAAGGGTGGATGAACTTTAAGAAAGGATTATGGAAGAAACTCATAGCTCCAGATATTCCATTCATCGGGGTTCCACAAAGATGTATCGTGACTTGAGGGAAGTATATTGGTGAAATAGTATGAAGAAAGGAATTGTTGATCAGTTCATTAATAAATGCCCGAATTGCCAACAAGTTAAAGTAGAGCACCAAAGGCTCGATGGTATGGCTCATAATATAGAACTTCCGTTATGGAAGTGGGAGATGATTAATATGGATTTCATCACAGGTTTGCCACGGTCTCGCAGGCAAGATGATTTTATTTGGGTTATTGTGGATCGAATGGCCAAATCAGCCCACTTTTTGCTGGTGAAGACTATCCATTCAGCAGAGGATTATGCCAAGTTATACATTCAAGAGGTAGTAAGACTTCATGGGGTTCTGGTATTGATTATTTCAGATAGAGGTGCACAATTTACTGCACAGTTCTGGAAATCTTTTTTCAAAGGCTTGGGTTAAATGATGAACTTGAGTACTACTTTGCATCGTCAGACAGATGGTCAAGCAGAGCACATTATTTAGACTTTAGAGGATATGTTGAGAGCTTGCGTGATTGATTTCAAAGGTAATTGGGATGATCACCTACCTCTCATAGAGTTTGCTTATAACAATAGTTACCATTCTAGCATCCAAATGGCTCCTTATGAAACTCTATATGGGAAAAGATGCAGATCTCCTATTGGATGGTTTGAAGTTGATGAAGCTGGGTTGATAGGACCAGACTTAGTTCATCAAGCTATGGAGAAAGTGAAAGTCATTTAAGAGAGGTTGAAAACAGCACAGAGTCGTCATAAATCCTACACTGATGTTAGGAGAAGGGAGTTAGAGTTTTAAGTAGATGACTGGGTATACTTGAAAGTTTCATCCATGAAGGGTATTATGAGATTTGGTAAGAAGGGGAAGCTTAGTCCCCGATATATTAGCCCTTACAGAATATCAAAAAGGATTGGGCGATCCCCCATGAGTTAGCAACGGTCCATCCGGTATTTCATATTTCCATGTTGAAAAAGTGCATGGGAGATCCTTCCTTTGTCATACCAACTGAAGATATTGGTACCAAGGATAGCTTGTCTTATGAGGAGATCCCTGTTAAGATTCTAGACCGTCAGGTTTGCAAGTTGAGGACCAAGGAAGTAGCATCAGTTAAAGTTCTTTGGAGAAATCAATTTGTTGAGGAAGCTACTTGGGAAGCTGAGGAAGATATGAAAAAGAGATATCCACATCTTTTCGAATCCGGAGAAATTCCATATCAAGGTACTAATTCTCTTATTAGTATATACTAAATGTGTTAGATTTGCTTGTTGGGTGTTTGAACTGAATGTTAGATGTTATACCCTTAGCCTACTAAGAGTAATCTCATTCAATAAGTTGTGACTTTTCCAAAGCGTTGTGATTTCTTGGAAAGGTCATGACTTTTCAAATAAAATACAAAAAATATTTATTCATACTACCCTTTGTTGACTATAAATAGAGGGACTTCCTCTCATTTTCAACCACAATTTTTCTAATCTTCTACTCTTCTTCTTCTTGCATTTTAATTTTTTTTGTGTGATTTATTGTCATTGAGTGAGTTCGAATATGAGGTACTACTATTCTGATGAAGTAAGTCGTTCTATCCTAAGAGGGTATATTCCATAACCTCGAGTACTTGTGGAAAATAATTTTGATGGTAAAATATTTATTTTTTGCTTAATATATACATTAGTATGTAATGTTCCAATATATGAAATTAACATGATTTAGTCTAAATTCATTTGTTTTTGTTAACAATTTCTCTTGTGATGTAGATATATGTTTCTGAATATCTTTTTCCAAAATTTAGAGAATTGCCACGATTTATTTTTGATGTTCAAGACAAAAGAATGACTTTATTTATCAATGCTACTTATGTGATTTAGACTCTGAGGATGTTTGCTTCAAAATAGTTATTACTAGATAAACATTGCCATTTTGTTTTACTTAGTTACTATTTCTTAATATTAGTTTAATATTTATTATTTATTTAATTGCAAATTTTATGAGATAAACATTTTCATTAATGTAAATATATATTTATATTTGGATAGGTATTTGTGTTTAAATTAAAGTATTATACATGTCACAAATGTATTATCAAGTTAACAAGATCTTCTAACTTCAAAACATATTATTTTAAAATGTTCCGAGTTTATTTTTTAAATAAAAAACTCACAACAAATGTGAAAATATGTGAATATATAAAATATAGTTGTTCTCTTCACATGTTCATATGATATCTAAACAATTTAACGTAGAATACACATGCAAAGCACATCTGGTTAGATGACAAGAAAAATACAAAACAAATATTGTCTATAAGGTAATATTAGTGAGATAAGACTAATTACATTATTGAACCTCATCAAATTGAAATAAATATATACATTATTGCATTTAACTAATAAAATATTTCATTGACCATCTTCATAGGTTTGCGTGAATCATATATTATTATAAGTGGGAAGTTCCAAAGTGTAAAGTTAGATTACCATTTTACCCCTACACTAAATAAAAAATATATACATCATCTCATTAATTATTAATTAGATATTAAACTTTAATTACCTCTAAGCTTGCTGAATATCATAAAAAACTGGAAAAAATATGAAAAGTCACATTACACTATTTATCATAGTCAACCATTAACATTGTTTTAAGACCTTTCCAAACTAAATCGTTGTTTTAAGAAGTCCAAAAAAATGTTTAAATACATTATCCAATTAAATGTGAAATTAAAGACATTAAAGAAAATGGAAGACAAAAAGATGTGTAT
>JAJOOE010010694.1:0-19227 GCA_036250405.1 Solanum raphanifolium
CGTTTTTCGCAAAACGGGTTTTGTTGCACGACCTAACAACTCTTTTGGGCTTTGAAAAATGAAGAGTCGCCACCTAACAAATTAAGGTGCGTTAGGGCACCTATCTAACCTAACTAAGTCTAGCTAAGGTCAACGAACCAGAGATCAGGGTAAGGGTTCAAATTACCTTGAGAGGAAGGTGTAAGGCATCCCTCGAGGTCCACAAATGTGGGTCCCGGCTGTGTTTCATGCAATATGTGGGGGTTACTAGTAGCAAGTATGGTCACTTCATTAATTATTTATTTAATTAACATGATTGCTAAGTGATAACTAATATTAAATAATTAAGATCAATTTATTTATTTATTATTTAATTAAACATGCAAAACTAAGTGATAACAATATTAAGCAATTAAGGGCACTTAAATTACTTTAATTAGTTTATCATGCATAGCTAGGTGACAACATGAAATTAGTAATTTAGAACATTTTAATTATTTTAATTAATTGGATAGCCATGCGAGATTAAGTGATAATATAATAAATAAATATTACACAATAAATAAAGAGATGAGCAAGGGGATAGAAATTTGCACAATTAGATAGAATAAACACTTTTTATTTTATATAAGCTACCCCAAATAATTATAATTATAAAGGGAGAAAAGGAAAGTGAGACTCTGAAGGACTTTAGGATCAGCACTCGACTTTTCTTTATTTCGATCGACTTCTCGTAGGGACAGACAAAATCAAAGTTTGTCATTTAGACCGAGTCGATGTCATCATCTCCATAGGGCCTAAACTACCCCTACCCCACCACCGCATGCTTTTCGTCTCTAAAAGGTGCCTAGTGTCCCCGCTTAAAGTCCAAGAGGCATTGGACACTGTTAGGGTGAATTTAGACAAAATAAAAATATAATAGGCCCACCTAGACACCAAGTCAAACAATTTGGACTAGCATTTAGCATGTAGGGTCTCATATTGGCCTCTAAATTTTATTAGACATGCTAGCAAACACAGATAGAGTGAAAAGGTCGTATTTAAAGTGTATGCATAAACAAGCAAACATTCAATATAACATTTAATTAATTTTAAAAGGCAGAAAATATTACAAGTAATGAGGAGCTTATTAGACTGACTCAGTAAATAATTAACTTAAAAATAGGGCACTTTACAATAATGCAAATGGGCAAAATACTTAAAACAGTAACAGATTATTAATATTTACAGCAGCTTAGTAGTTGCAGAGTATAATCAATAGCCGATTTAATTAGGAAGACAAGTAACAAATGCAGGAGATATGTATTTAAAACGGAGTTGAATTAGGGTAGCAAGTAGCAGACATAGTAAATTATCAGTAGCTGAGTTTAAGTAGCAGCACGATTGATTAAATATAGAAATTAATTAATTTAATCAGGGCAGTATGTAAGTAGCAGATGCAGAAATTTATTCCTTTGTAGCAAAGCTTCATTGAGGTAGCAAATGTTCAAAGTGGTTTTAGCATTCTGGAGCAGTTTATTAATTGAAAAATTCCTCTTAAAAAGGCAGCACCTAAATACATGCATAAATTAATTATTTTGTTCGCAGAAAGAGAAATTTTCCACATTTACAGAGCAGAGAAAAAGTCTTGTAAGTTAAATTTATTCATGCTGTAAAAGTTAGTTAAATTATTTAAGTGGCAAAATGTACTACAGATTCAGAAAACATTAACCAAAAGCAGAAACCGATCATATTAGGGTTGTTTCAGTTATTTTAAAATGCTGGAGATTAGTGGAAAAAGCAAATATGACAAGCAAATTTGATTAATCTAATTAACATGGTCTTATTAGAAGAATTCTTTAAGCGGGGTTCTAAACATGCAAATGATGAAGTTGTGATTGACCATATAGGCATGACTACTATATAAAGATATACTAATTGTTTAAGCAAACATATAGGCATGCTTTTTAAATGAAACTGAAGTTTAAGCATATATAGATGGATTCTTATACCCATTAGCGTGCTAAAGTTTAATTAAGTCCTATGAACATGATATCTAAATGGCGGAAACGAATTGATATAAAAATAAAATGCTTATATATTTTATATATATAAAAGAACAAATGTCATTTATTATTTTAGATTAAGCAAATGTATATGCATACCACATAAATAAGTTGAGTCAAATTTGAACACATTATTGGTTTTAAAACATGGTTAGACAAAGCTTAAAGAGGTGATTAGTTATTTTGAGTCAAAACTTAGGAAATTAAAGGCAAAAGTAATTTTATTTTAGTTAGATCTAAAGTGAACTATCTAAATGTGAGCTATCAAACAATCAACAGTCATATAGGCATGCTTTCTAACACATTTAAATGACAATAAGATAAACAACTAGCACGTAATCCCCTTCCCCCCATTAGGCGATCCCCGAATACATTTTATATATAGAGAGTTAGAGAGTTACTACAAGCTTATTACAAATCCGAATAAGAGAACGCTGAATACAAAATATAAACTTGAAGCAAAATAGTCCCATCCAAAAAGTTTATCCTCCGGCAACTCTTCAATCTAGTGCTCAAGGTTTCCAAATGCCTTGCTAATTTTAAAGAAAATACACTACAAACAATACAAAATAATACATAACAGCAACTATGTTCATTTAGACATGATAGGACAACAAATCATACATATATAATACACATAGAAAAATGGAGGAGAAAACTGACCCGGATGCTTCATTTATTTTATTCAAACATACAACAATTGAAACAATGCAAAACGAAAATTAAACTAATAGAGAAACAACTAACCGGTTAAGCAGAATATATGTTTAACAGCAATGAAGACAAAACTTGATCCACAATCCGACCCGAACACAGCAAAAATCAAATATAGAAGAACCTCAAAGTTTACCGGAATCTTTCTTGTAAGTAGCGAGTAATATTTTTTAAAGTATTCAACCCTATCAATGTGAGAGCAATATGTGTATATGTAGAGGTGCCCGGATTGTTAAGAGTGTTCAAGCGTGTGTGTGAGTATAAGTGTCTGAATAAATGAGGGAAGAGTCTAATTTATATAGTAGAAGAGGGGCATAAAATATAAGGAAAGGAATAAATAAAATATTTTCCTTATTTTAAAAGTTGAATCAGATTTCTTTTTAATTTATTTTTACCAAATATAAGAGTAGCTAAATAAGACAAGGATCATAAATTATAAAACAGTAAGCCAAGAGCAATGACCAGCATATAAAAGTATTATTTTTCTAAGTCAAATATCCACGTAATACTAAATTACCATAAATAAAACACGTAAGAATCTATTTTGGACAAGAATTAAGGGAGGAGGGATCAATAATATAGCAAAGAGAGGCACACAATAAGGAAAAGGAATAAATTAGGAGCAATATTATTTTCCTTAAATAACGGAGAGCTAAAAAATAATAATATTATTTTACCAAATATAAACAAATTAGAATCGGTCAATTTTAATTAAGGTAGCATGAATCAATTAGCAGAAACTAATGCAATTAAGCCAAAGTGGACGACTACTTTAGAGGAAAAAAAAAAATACAGCCCACCATAAGTTATAATAGTGATAAGCTAACATATTTAATATATACTTGCCATACATAATTGAGTCATAAAGCTATTACCGGCAATTTGCTCCCAATGAAGCCAACATCAAACCTTTGATATCAATACCAACAGATCCATTTAGACATATTTTACAATATATAACTTACGAATTTATATACTCAAAGCACTAAAACCGACAGATATATAATTGACACAATATTACCGAATAAACTTTAACTTCCTGCAATATACTTACCTTGTGACCTCCCAATATAGCTGTGAATATACAAAATAGACCACCAATGGTCATAAACAAAATTTATTCAAGCTAAGTAAGGAAATAGTCAATCCAAAATCTAGCGTGATTAGAGGAATCAATAATTACTATGCCATAACATCCGCACATTAAGTCATAATTAGGCAGATTCAGGAACAAAATAAAAAGGGAAACGGTAGACATAATCGATGCACAAGCATTATGAGATGATTAGAAGTTTTCGGTCAAATTTAAAACGAACTAATGGAATAAATCAGTGGCCTTCAAGACAATAATAAGCTATAACAAATGCAGGTGAATCGTGAGCAAATTCAGTCAATATCAGATCATTTGCTTAACTCAAACAAGATTCACACCAATTCATGCTTAAATAACATCTTTATAGCAACCCACAAATCTGACAAAGTGCAAGCAAACAATAGTATATCATAAGTGAATAATCCATTGAGAATTTAAATGATAAATTGGACAAGAGAATAAACCTGGACGGATCTTTTCAGATTCGTCTGGAAATTTAACTTCACCGGAATTCTTGCGGCTTTATTTGCCTCGCCTGAGCTCGTTGGTTTCGTTGTGGTTGCTGATTGTTGCTGTTTTCGCAGGAAAAAGAGAGGAGAAGAGGCGAGAGAGGTTGACCAGCTTGCCGTTTTCGCCGGTGGATCTCGCCTGGGTTTATTGCCTCGCCGGAGCTCGCTGGTGTTGCTGTCCGGTGCTGCTGGTAGCTGCTGGCCGCTGTTGTCCAGTGCTGCTGGCAGCTGCTGTCCAGTGCTGCTGGTTGCGCCGGCCAGATCTGTTTGCTGGTGGCCTCGCGTGGCTGCTAGTCAGATGAGGAGGAAAAGGAGGCGGAGAAGAAGAAGGGAGGAGGAGAGGGGAGAGACGGTGCTGCCTAGTCAGTTCTCACCGGCTGCTGCTGGTTTCGTCGGAAAGAGGATAGAGAGGAGGCGGCTGGTCCTCTTGAGAGAGAGAATGAATGAAGAAGAAGATAGGGTTAAGAGTCTTTAGGTGTAAAATAGGAAAGAGTTATAGGAATCGATCTCGACCGTTTATTTAAAAGGAGATGAAGGGCTGGTATTACAATAAAAGAAATTGACGGTCAGGATTAAAGATAGGGTTTTAGATCAGATTTTAAAATGGTTGTGTCTGGAATGGCTAAAATTGAAATAAAAGGATGGCTATAATTGAAATAAAAATTTTGATTGAAGTGGCTAGAATTGAAATGAATTAGAAGAAGATAGGCTACAAGTTAAATGATTTTGAGGAAATTTTTAAGAAATGCTATTCAATTAAATACTACACATATCATAATATTTTTATATAATTAAAATCACTTAAATTTTAAAACATTTAAATAAAATAAATACTTTTAGTTTTACTAATAATTTTTTTTTAAAAATATCTTAATAATTTATGATAATTTTATAAAGCACACATACTAAAGTACAATTTTAGACAAAATCAACTAAAATTTAGAATTCCAAAAAATACATTTTAAAAGCGTATTTAATCGGATAACATTTCCAATATTATTAAAGGTCGGTCAAAATTGGGTGTCAACAGCTATCACACTTAGTGCATTTTTGTACTAACGTCTAGATTTCCCACATTTTCCCCAAATGTAGGGTCCGGTTCTCAAGGTGATCATTGTTGTGGCTAAAAGCTCGGATTTGCTTATTCTCGTAGCTTGTTGGTGATTCCTCATGATTCGAGGACGAATGGTATCTCTTTGTAGTTCATTTCTTGTATTTCCTTTGCGAACTATGTTGTATGGGTTGTGTCCCTTTTCTCATTCGAATATTGTAATAGATGGCTATGTTGAGACTTAGAGTCGAGTCTTCAACTTTTCTTTAAATGAAAATTGAAGACTTGTCTTGAATTGTATTTTTTACTCTTATTATTCTATTGCTTATGTTATGATATGCTAAGTGGCTTACATGGAGACTTTCAGGGTTCTATGTGCCTTGTTACATCTAAGGGGTACCCTGGGTCATGACTGGATTGTATAAACTCTTGTTGTGCTTCTATTGATTGTGGAACTCGTTTAGTCAAGTTTCAGTCCCCAAATGAGCATATCCTAGAGTGGAAGGGGGGAAATTCTATGCCTAAGAGTCAATTTGTCTCTTAGCTTAAAGCTAAAAAGATTATTTCTAAGGGTTGCTTCTACCATTCAGTAAGGGTAAGGGATGTAGATTTCGAAATCCCTTCTCTTGAGTTGGTTTGCATTGTCAATGAGTTTTCGTAAGTATTTCGAGATAACTTACCTGGTATTCCTCCCTAGCTGGAGATAGACTTTGATATTGACCTTCTTCCAGATACGCAACATGTCTCTGTTCCTCATTATTGTATGGCTCAGGCATAACGTAAGGAGTTGAAAGAACTGTTAAAGGACTTGTTGGATAAGGGTTTCATCCGACCGAATATCTCTCCATTGGTTGCTCGAGTTTTGTTCGTTAGAAAGAAGGAAGGTTATCTTTATATTTGCATTCATTATAGAAAAATGAACAAGGTGACATTTAAGAACAAGTATCCTCTCCGGATTGATGATTTGTTTGACCAAGTTCAAGGGGCAAGTTATTTCTCTAAGATTGATCTTCGATCGGGTTATCACCAACTGAGGGTGAAAAATGACATTCCGAAGATGAATTTTTGACCTTGGTATGATCATTAAGAGTTTTTTGTTATGTCGTTCGGGTTGACTAATGCTCCGGCGATATTTATGGACTTGATGAATATAGTGTTTAGACAATACCTTGACATGTTTGAAATTGTGTTCATCGATGATAGTTTGATCTACTCAAGGAGCGAGGGTGAGCATTTTGATCATTTGAGGATCGTGTTGCAAATCCTTAACGACCAACACCTTTTTGCAAATTTTAGTAAATGTGAATTTTGGTTAAGGTCCGTAGCTTTCCTTTCTCATATTGTGTCTAGCAAGGTTATTGAGGTAGATCCTAAGAAGATGGATGCAGTCAAGAGTTGGCCTACACCTCTAACTCCCTAGAATATTAGAAGTTTCTTGGGTTTGACCAGTTACAATAGAAGGTTTGGTGAGGGTTTATCTTCAATTGCCTCTCCTTTGACGGCTTTGACTCAAAAGAAGGCTAAGTTCATATGGTGTTAAGCATTAGAAAAGAGTTTTTAAGAGTTGAAAGATAGACTTACTTCCGTTCTGGTGTTGACCTTACCGAAAGGTACATATGGTTCTGTGGTTTATTCTGTTGCCTCAAGAATTGTGCTAGGGTGTGTGCTTATGCAAAATGAGAAAATTATTGCTTATGACCCAAGGCAACTTAAAATCCATGAGAAGAATTATCCTAGTCACGGCCATGAGTTAGCGGCGGTCATTTTTGCTCTAAAGATTTGGAGACTTTATTTGTTTGGAGTTCATGTAGATCTTTTTACCAATCACTAGAGTTTGCAATACGTGTTTAATAAGAAAGATTTGAATATTCACCAAAGAAGGTGGCTTGAGTTATTGAAGGATTACGACATGAGTGTCCCTTATCACCCTGGTAAAGCTAATGTGGTAGAAGATGCTCTTCGTCGGTTGTTTATGCGAAGTGTTGCTCAAATGGGAGAATAAAACAAGAGTTGGTTCAAGATGTTCACAGATTGGCTTGATTAAATGTTCACATAGTGGACTCTACCAAAGGTGGTGTTATGGTTCACAATGGTTCTGAATAGTCTTTTGTGGCGGATGTGAAAGCCAAGCAAGGTCTTGATAAAATTTTGGTAGAATTGAAAGAGGCGGTACTCATGAAGTTTGTTGAGGATTTCTCCCCGGGGGAGATCTGGTACTTAGGTACATGGGTCGTTTATGTGTTCCAAATGTTGATGACTTGAGGGAACAAATTTTAGCTGAAGAACCCATAGTTCACGGTATTCTATTCACCTGGGAGCTACCAAGATGTACCTTTATTTACGGGAGGTCAATTGGTGGAATAGGATGAAGAAAGATATCGCGAGATTTGTGGCTAAGTGTGTAAATATCCAACAAGTAAAGCTTGAGCATAAAAAATCGGGATGTTTGTACCAAGATAATAGCATTCCTACTTGAAAGTGGGAAGACTTTAATATGGACTTTACTGTTGGTTTGCCTCGCACCCGGCGACAACATGACTCTATTTGGGTGATAGTAGATCAGATGATGAAATCGGCTCATTTACTTCCCGTCAAGGTCTCCTATTCGGTGGAGGTCTATGCCAAGTAGTACTTTAGAGAAATGGTAAGGTTGCATGGAGTGCCCTTGTCCATTATTTCCGATCGGGCTACCCAATTCACTTCTCAGTTTTGGAAGTCATTCCGAAAGGTGCTTGGCAGTAAGGTTAACCTTAACACGACTTTTCATCCCCAAACTGATGGGAAACGGAGTGTATTATCCAAATTTTGGAAGATATGTTTAGGGCTTGTGTGATCGATTTTAAGGGTAATTGGGATGACAATTTTCCATTGATAGAGTTTACCTATAATAATAGCTATCACTCAAATATCGATATGGCTCAATTTGAGGCCTTATATGGTAGTAGGTGTAGATCTCCCATAGGTCGGTTTGAGGAGGGTGAAGTTGCCCTCATATTCCCGAGCTTGTTCAAGAAGCCATGGAGAATGTTCGACTCATTAGAGAGAGGTTTAAAATGGCTCAAAGTCGGCAAAAATCTTATGCCGATGTGAGAAGAAGGGATTTAGAATTTGAGGTCAGTGATTGGGTTTACTTAAAAATCTCACCCATGAAGGTGAAATTAGGTTTGGAAAGAAGGGGAAGCTTAGTCCACCATATGTAGGCCGATATAAGATTTTGATGCGTGTGGGTAAGGTTGGTTAAACTAGATTTGCCAAATGACTTGGCAACCGTGCATCCCATTTTCCATGTCACTATGCTTCAGAAGTGTGTTGGAGATCTGACATCCATAGTTTCCCTAGAAGGGTTAGGAGTTGATGAGATCCTCTCATATGAGAAAGTTCCGGTAAGATTCTAGACCGGCAAGTTAAGAGATTGAAAAACAAGGAAATAGCTTCCGTGAAAGTTTTGTGGAGGAATCAATTAGTAGAGGGTGCTACTTGGGAGGCTGAGGTCGATGTGATGTCCCAATATCCTCATCTTATTCCTTCTACTCCTATTCTAGCTTGAGTCAATGAGTTCCTCTTACGTTGAACTTGTTTTGGGAGTCATGTTTATTTATGTGGTTCCATGATTTCCTTATATTATTGATGAATCCACAAATTGGACTCATTTAGGGCTTTATTTTGATAAGAATAGTGTCCTCGAATGCTTATTTTGTCTAAATATCTGATGTAAACTCTTAAGTTTCAGGTATTTGAACTTTTAGTGAAAGCATGGACAGTTAAGAGAAAAAAGGAACAAAAAGGCTGAAAAGAACAATGAGGCTGAATCCCGAGCATCGCCAAGCACACTTGGTGATTCACTGAAGGGGTTTACTCTGCCCTTTGTTCCAGTACGTGAAGCCCTGAAGGAGAAGGATCAAAAAGGCGGTGAAAGGAAAAGTCGGAGCTTCGCCGAATAGTTCCGCGAAGCAGTACTATACCGCCCAGTGGTCTAGAACGTGAAGGTCCTGAAGGCAAGCACGAAACAGCAATGAGATAGACGCAGGGCGAGTCGCCGACGTCATTCGGCGACATCGACTAACTTCGCCGAAAGATCCGCCAGCGCTATTTCTGAAGTCTATAAATACTAAAATCATTATTATTTTTAAGAGTCAAACTTTTATTTTAATTTTAAGAATAGAGTAGTACTTTGCAAATATTTTCTCTCAAGTTTGGAGAGGATTTTTGCGAACTTGAAGGAAGGAGTTCATCTTCCCCAAGTTGGAGGTGGGTCTTCTCTATTCTTATTCCTTTGCTTAAATTAAGGTTTAGTTTCTTATACCCATTTGATTATACTATCATTTTAGGTGTATTTTGTTATTTCTGGATCTGTGGCTAAAAACTTCCATTCTTGGGGTGTGATTTAGGAAATGTGTATTGATATTATTGTTGGGTCTTGCTAGCTGATAGGTTAGATGTAGTTTAATGGTGATTTCACCTAGTGGTTGTGTTTTAATCTAAAGAGTTTGTAGTTGCAAATACAAAGCCACTCATGTGTTTTCACCTTGCATGTGAGGGAGGTCGCGAAACCAAGACCACTAGACTGATGGCCTACGAAGTGGGTCAACATGAGGTTCACCCCAAGAGGGTGAAACCTGGTCCCATATCCTAACACTCAGCTCGAGAAAGTGAGTGGGGTAAGGCGTAGGCTGGTCTTCATATGGCTAATGGGTGTCCGAGAGGAACGCATTTGAAACGGGGTAAGTTGCCCGAGAGGGAACTTATTTCCATTTAAAGCTTAGCCTAGTCATTATTATCTTACAAATTTCTTATCAAAAACATGTACCCAACTATTTATCTCAACTTGTATTGCGGTCACACCCCAAGAACACTTCCCTATACTTGATTTTCTTGTTAATTTTTGCTATTTTTTCTACTTGTGACAAAACCCCCTAATCATTTTTTGACACTTTCGTGTCACCCCCTTTATTTACCATGTTTTTGTTCTTTAATGTCTTTAGCTATGACTAACTAGAGCTTACTTTTTTTTCCTGCTAATTCTCAAAACCACTCAATTGGGACACGACCCCAACCTTTAGTTGGGTTACTATACTATCGACGATCGTAGACACTCATACCGTAGGTTAGTATCGTTGGTCACGATAGGCATCAAAATGGCACCACTATCGGGGAGTGGTGTTATTTGGGAATTCGTAGTTACATAGAATTTTTTATTCTTTCTAGTTTTACTGCTACTAATCTAAATTGTAGTTTTGTTTTGCTAGTTTGAATATCAAAGCAGGGATCTAAGGATGGAAAACCATTATGGATACGACACGGATCATCCCCTTTTGAAACTATTGAACCTCAGGGACAACCTTCTGACCTTCAAACAGAAAGGGGATGAGACTATTCAGGAAATATGGCTGAAGTTTCAAGCAGTGTTGCAACTATGCCCATCTCACGAGATGACAGAGAAGGGGCTACTGGAGTGCTTCTACAAGGGTCTAGGACCCGAGAATAGAGATATAGCTTATCAAATTTGCGAGGGCGGTATGCTACACCAACCCTATGAAGTTGTAGCAAAACTACCTAATGGCATGTTAGAAGCCAACCAAGAAGCCAAAGAGAAGCAGGAGTGGGACACATTAGTTACCCAGTTGAATGCTCTATCTACTAGAGTCACAGAATTGGAGGCGCAAGGCACTGGGAAAGAAAAGCACTCCTCCCTTCGAGAATGTAGGTATATGAAGAAGCAGAGAGGTATACTGGATGATGAAACCCTGTCACACATTCAACAAAATATTTAAACACATGAGAAGATGTTGAATGAGGTGAAGGGAAACGTCGAAATGCTAAACGAAGCGTCAGCCTCACACTACATGACAATTCAACTGCAGGATGCTCAAATCACCCATTTAATGACGGGTCACTATCTTCCATTCGCCAGAGATTCACCTAATTACACCATGGGTGATTTCGAGGAAGAAGAGTAGTCTTTGACTTGCGTCGTGCCGCGACGTTAACTCAGGCGCTATTTGGGAGGCAACCCAAAACCCCATATTATCTTATTTTGGCGTACTAGTAACTAATAGTGTCTTAAGTTTTATATACTGAAGTGTAATAGGTGCCAAAGAGATGCATAATGGCGAGCAGCAGATCCAGTTGGCGAGTCACCGAAGAAGTCGGCGATTAAATCTACTCTGTTGTTTGATTCAAGCTTTCTTCAAAATCTGGAGTTTGTAAAACTCGGCAAGTTCATGACAGTTTCGGCGAATCGCCCACCTGATTTGCGACCCAGATGATCACCGTCGTTTGAACATCCACAACTGCTGAGAAGTTTTATAAAACTCGGCATAGTAAAAATTTGTTCGGTGAAGCGCCGAATCACTCAGAAACCAAAACTTGACCACATAATGGGAAGGAACTAGATAAGCTGCAGGACAATGCACAAAAAGGCAGCTGATTAATCACTCGAGAGCATGGGTAGAAGATAGGTGCACTGGAATGGTAAGAAAAGTTGTACAAAGCTTGATGAATCACTCAGCAATGCACCAAACGTCCCCAGCATACCTTCTGCTTTACACGACATCTGTTGAAGGACTCCAAATCGAAACAACTGCCTCACCAGGAATATTCTCTAGCCCTATCTCTACCTTTCTTTAATTTGACCTCAGGATTATTGTTATACATTTGAGGACAAATGATTTTATCTATGGTGGGGTGAGGCTCACCTTTTTGTGTGCTTGTTTCAGATAATTGTGTTTTGTATATATTTGGGTTGTGTGTTTATAATTGTGTTTAATACTGCTTTTTCTGTTGATGTTTGAGCTTGTGGCTCCGTTTACTTTCAATTGCAAAATGATTTTGACCCTTCCGAAAAATATTAAATTTTTCGCACATATTTGCCACTCCTCGTGAATTGAATGTTGCTGCTCTTTTGCAAAAATTTAAGTCTCGGTTTTGATCAATACCGATGACTTGAATAGTGATCTCTATTGAACGAACATGAATGTATGGCTATGACGAGGCCAAATGAAGTTGCATAGACAATATGTGAACTCTTTGCATCTCGTTGTGATTAGCCATTTATCGAATTGATTCCCTTGTAATGACCATTGCACACTAGTGAAAGTGTGTAGTCTTGTTTGACTTAAGTGTCGATGCCTTGTGTGATTAGCTTACTTTGAACCATGCCTGAATAAACCTAGAATTTGCCATGTTAGTCTGATTGATTTAGGAAGGTGTCCTCTTGATATGATATTAGGCAACTTTAAAGAGTGTGAGCCAAATTTGACATATACCTTTTTTGTGGCATACCTGTTAGTGTGTGAAACTCTTTTTGAACACCCTTTGAGCCTTACCTTTGTTTGGGAGAACCTTGATGAACCCTAGACCTCACTTGACCCACTACCTATAATCTTCTTAATTTGTGGTTTAGTAAATAACCAAGTTAGACCAAAAGCCTAAGTTGGGGGTGTGGTTAAAAGGAAAAGCAGAAGTCAAGAAGTGCAGGAAAAGTCCCCCTTAACCCATGGTGTTGCAAAACAACGGAAACCCCTTCAATCTTAAAAAAATAAAATCTGTGGAATAAATACAAAAGAAATCGGGTTTCCAAGCAATCCATGAAGGTGAATAAACATGTGACTTAGTAGCAATAGAAAAAGAATCGATAAAGGAAAAGAATGGAAGGCCCTGAGAATACCACTTACAACAAGGAAGGAGCCACTGAGTCTAAAGGACCATACCTTTGCACTCACCCCCATTACAAGCCTTATAAAGATCTTTTTGATCTTGAGTATGCCGAATCAAAAGTTGATTGGAAAATAAGGGCAAACATATGGGTAAAAACATGCATTGTGTTCCTCTTTTTGAACGTGAACGTTGCATCTGATTCCTGATCTTGAATTGATTAACCTTTGTGTGTGAATATGGAATCATTCTTTATGTCAGGGCATTTAGATACTTTTTGTCGAGCTTGAACTTAAACAAGTAGCAAGTATTGCGAGCACGGCATCCTCTGGTAATGGTGTGTCACAACTTGAATCTTTAAGTACACAGTTGATTTGTGCATAAGTAATTTAAATCTTGTTGTGTATGTTCATGATTGAGTTTTCTGTAGCATTGTTTGAGATACCCTTTTTGAACGGCTGAACTTGAGTTTGCTTGAGGACAAACAAAAGTTTAAGTTGGGGGTGTTGATGAGTCCACAAATTGGACTCGTTTAGAGCTTTATTTTGATAAGAATAGTGTCCTAGAATGCTTATTTTGTCTAAATATATGATGAAAACTCTTAAGTTTCAGGTATTTCAAGTTTTAGTGAAACCATGGATACTTAGGCGCAAAAAGGAACAAAAGGGCTGAAAAGAACGACGAAGATGAAGCTCGAGCATCACCAAGAACACTTGGAGATTCGCCGAAGAGATCTACTCCGCCCTTTGTTCCAGTACGCTAAGCCCTTAAGGAGAAGTATCAAAAAGGTGATGAAAGGAGCAGTCGGCGCTTCACCGAATAGTTCCGTGAAGCAGTACTATATCGCCCAATGGTCCGGAACGTGAAGGCGCTGATGGCAATCATGAAATGGCGATGAGACAGACGAAGGGCTAGTCGCCGAAGTCATTCGGCGACATCGACTAACATCGCCGAAAGATCCGCCAGCGCTATTTCTAAAGTCTATAAATACTGAACTTGTTATTATTTTTAAGAGTCGAACTTTTATTTTAATTTCCAGAATAGAATAGTACTTTTTAGATATTTTCTCTCAAGTTTGGAGAGGGTTTTTGGGAACTTAAGAAAGGAGTTCATATTCCCCAAGTTAGAAGTGGGTCTTCTCTATTCTTCTTCCTTTTCTTAGATTAAAGTTTAATTTCTTATACCCATTTGATTTTACTATCATTTTAGGTGTATTTTGTTATTTTTAGATGTATTGCTAAAAACCCCAATTCTTGGGGTGTGATTTAGCAAATATGTGTTGATATTATTGTTGGGTCTTGCTTGCTGATAGACTAGATATAGTTTAATGGTGATTTCACCTAGTGGTTGTGGTTTAATCTAATGGGTTTGTAGTTGCAAATACAAAGCCACTCATGTGTTTTCGGCTTGCCTGAGAGGGAGTTCGTGAAACCAAGATCACTAGACTGATAGCCTAAGTAGCGGGTAGACATGAGGTTCATCCCAAAAGGGTGAGCCCTAGTCCCATATCCTAACACTCAGCTCGATAGAGTGAGTGGGGTAAGGTGTAGGCTACTATTGATGCGGCAAATGGGTGTCCGAGAGGAATGCATTTGAAACGTGGTAAGTTTCCCGAGAGGGAACTTATTTCCATTTAAAGCTTAGCCTAGTCACGATTATCTTACAAATTTCTTATCAAAATCATGTACCCAACTATTTATCTCAATTTGTATTGCGGTCACACCCCAAGAACATTTCCCCATACTTGATTTTCTTGTAAATTTTTGCTGCTTTTACTACCTGCAACAAAACCCCCCAAATCGTTATTTAACACTTTCGTGTCACCCCATTTATTTACCATATTTTTTTTCTTTAATATCTTTAGCTACAACTAGTTAGAGCTTAATTATATTTTTCTATCAATTCTCAAAACCACTCCCTTGGGATACGACCCCAACCTTTAGTTGGGTTACTATACAATCGACGATCGTAGACACTCATACCGTAGGTTGGCGTCATTGGTCACAATAAGCATCAATTATGCAGGTTCATGAAAACTAGTGTTTTGAAATAAAATGAGTTTATATGATTGATTTTCCTCATGTTGTTGTGCCTTGAGTATGAGTTTCCTATAGACTTCATGAGATGAATTGATGAACATGCATTAGTTATTTTTTTTAGGGTAAATTGTATAGAGGCTCCATGACATTTTGTTGGGCATGCTTTTAGCTTAGAGAAGGTAGTTCCTCCTTGAAAATGAGAAATGTTGAGAAATTATGAGAATTCATGCATATTGGCTTGCTAGATACATTTCCTACTTCCTTATAATGCATTTGATTATGTTGAGCTTGGAATTGATGTTTCCTCCTTATTTAAATGCATTGCATGCATGATGGGCTGATATCGTTAGTTTCACCCCTCTTATGATGTTTTGAGAACGTCCTAGCTAGGAGTCGATAGTTTCTCCTTGGTTGTATGCATTGCATTGTCGGTTAGGTTGTTAGTTCCTCTACCACTCTTTTAGTACCACTTCAAATCTCATTCGGGGACGAATGGTCCCAAGGGGGAGATATTGAAAAAACCCTAATTCGAAAAGATCAAAATAGCAGCTTTTCAGAACTTCCAGGTGTCATCTACGAATGACCAACCACGGCCCGTGATGTGGGCCACGGACCGTAGCTAGGTCCGTGGATTGGCCCCTTAGAAATGGTCTAGGCATGGACCACGATGGCACCTACGAATCGTAAATGGGACCAAACCATGTGGTCTAGTGGTCGTCGACTAGTGGAAAGTCTCTGACAAGGAGCCACGATTGTGCAGGACGGACCGTAGGTCCATCCACGGTCCGTCGATGGTGGTGTCGTGGATTACTAATTGGCAGTTATTTTCAAGGGTAGTTTGATCGTTTCCTAATTAATTAATTCCTATACTATGTCATTTTGCCTATATTTAGAACCCCTATATAAGCCTTTTAACCCCCAAATTCACCCCATTTATTTCATTCTTCAAAATTCCCAAAAGATAACCAATTCCTCTCAAATATTCTATCTCTACAAACTTGAAGAAGAATAAGAAAATGATTCACGTAGGGTTTCAAGCTAAGGTTCCAATTCCTCCATTGAAGGCTAGCTTTTGGACTCAAGGTATGATAGTTTTCATCAATCAATTCCTTTCATCCATGGTGTTCCTAAATCTCTCTATTTCAAAAGGTAGAATTCCCCAATTGAGTTAGGGTTTTCATCTATTATCGTCGGTTCTCTTTAACATTGATTTAAATGACTTAATTATGATCTTATATGTATGAACTAATGAATTGCAATGCTTTTATGATGAATTCCCACATGAACCCATGTGATCCCTATGTTTGCAAGTTATGAACTATAGGTTGAGGGATTTTGATCTTCAAGGAAGAGTTTTATGAAATTGAACATGTACTACTAGTATTACATGAATTTATGATGAAATGCATTTGTAATTCATGTTTTCTAAGAATGGATAATTAAAATTGGGTTTTGACCTCAAGGAGGTGAATTATTGACTTATGCATTGTTTTACGAAATCTATGGAAATGTTTTAAGGGTGCTTTGAGAGTAAAGTACCAATGATGATGTTGTGTTGTGAAAGGATATTCTCACTAAAACACATACTATCATGATGCGAAAGGTTTTCTCACGTAGAAAGGATTCTTAGGTTGAAAGGCTTTCTCACCTAATTAAATCAAAGACTAGGGGCTATCTTAATGAAATTTGCTTCAATTGGTTGTCCAAGGTCACCTTTTCATGAGTAATGATTCCGTGGGGATTTATGCTTAGCACCGAGTGGATATTGTTTATGAGATGGAAGCTCTCACGTAGTAGAGTCCGGGTTTCCAAAGACATCTCATGAGATGAAAGACTTCACGAAGTTGAGTACGGGTTTCTAGTAGCAATCTCCTTATCTCATAACTATGTGTCCACATAGGTTGATTAGCTAGTAGATCCACTTAATCTAGAAGTTCAAGGTTCTACATTAGATAAGTAGAACAACCTCGTTTTGGTGTGGGGTATACACTGAATTCCATGTTATAGCTCACATGGTCTTCTGTCGGTTAAGGCTATTTCCCACAAGTAAGAATGAACTAAGGTTTCTCAAGGAGTATCACATATGAGTTCAAGGGTTTTAAAGATGAAGTTAGCTTGCATTAACCATGATTTATGACTTATGTTTTATAACTCTTTCATATGATGTTTAACTTGGCAATTGCATGTCATGAAATAAAATGTCCTTTTTAGCATGTTTTAAATATTTTATGCATGGCTATCATACTTCGTACATTGTTTTGTACTAATGCATACGCTTGCCTACATTTTTCCAAAATGTAGGGTCCGATAGACATATTTCCGAGTCTCATGGCTAGTTGTTGATTTCCCAAGATTTGGTGAGTCCTCATGCTTCGAGGACGTAGTTATTGTTTTAGTTTCCTTCTTGTAATTCTCTTTTGAACATGCTGTATGACTAGGCCCAATTTCATTCTATTGTATCAGATGGGTATGTTGAGACAAGAGTTTGGACTTCCGCCTTTTGTTTTATAAAATGTTTTGTACTTGGACTATTACTTTACTCTTATTTCTCCATTTCTTCTTTTATGAAAGTTAAGTGGCTTGTATGGAGTCCTTCGGGGTTCTATACACCATGTTACATCTAGGGGATACCCCTGGGTCATGGCATTGCCACTCCCAATCAAGATACGCCGTGGGATCACACTTCCCTTCAAAAATAGAAAGATTAACCCTTTTGGGACCGAGACCCCTAACACATCCCCCATATCTGCCTTGGTTCCTATATCCTGACAAGTGTGCATTAAAATGAGAAGTGTATGATGTAGTATCCTTAGACAGTAGAGATGCACACTCTCTTCTTCCCATCAGATGACTTTGACTTGAACTAGTGTAACCATACAAACCGTTTCGACTAGAGAAAGTATTACCACAAGACAAAGAATATGAATCTTCATAGGCCATTGGGGCATGCTCCTCATATTTCCTATATAGTAGAGTATTATACATCACCTCACCTTTATCCTTTGAGTGGGAAGTGTAATATGTTATGTCACCATCATAGGGACCATCTTACTCTCGAAGTGGGAGTAAGATCTTTCATATGCTCCGTCATCATCATAGGAACCATCACAAGTTTCTTCGTCCTCTCCATCTTCACCATAAGAGCTATGCACATCATTTTCCTCAATTCTCCTCCGGAAGAGTTGGCTATCATCATAGCCTCAATAATTACCATCATCCTCACATCCATGGTCTCCTTCACTACAATCATAGTCTCCCATATCACAGTCACATGGGTCTGAAGGTATTGATGACACGCTTCCTATAACTCCTTTGTACCTACAAAATGAGCAAACAAGGTTAGTAGTAAAAGCTCCTTACCAACACTATCATTTCATCACCTTCGAATACCTCACAAATTGGATTGGGTAACATTGAACCTTTTTTCAATTCGGGGGTACAAAAGTGTCTATTAAGCTCTTTGTCAGAATATATCATTGTTCAAAGAAAATGGATGACTCGATTAAAACAAACGGACATGAATCAAAAAGTTACTTACGAAGTAAAAAACTAAAAAAATCACACAAAGAGAGCACAAGAAAGAAAACTGATACAAGACCAATCAACAACTAAGTCAGGACATTTAATAGTTGGAAATTAGTTTTTAGAATCAAAAAAGTGAGTAGGAATCAAGGAAATAAGACTAGGAAGTTAGAACATGAGATTGGTCATAAAATGAACCTCGGGTGGCCAAACTTAAATTTATTTTCGCCAAAAATCGAGTTTAGTTCACCAACTTACTACCTGTAGTCGCCGAAGTGACCCTCATCTAACCGAATTAACCAGAAACTAAATTTTGATTCGGCGAGCTCAGCTCTAATTTGGCGAGTCACTGAATCAGTTTTGTAAGCACGACTTAACTCGTCCAATTGACTTTCCAGCACACTTGTAGTTCCTTGACCTAGTACTTTCCCTTTTTTGTAAATTCCCTTTTGAACCAACACAAGTACTATTTCCTTTCCTCTTCTTTTTGGATCAAACACCTCCTTTGATGATTCTTCTCCTTGAATATTTTAAGATTCCCAAGAACACTATGAACAAGGTGTAAGACATTAGGCGAGTTGCCAAAGTGACCTCCAGCTCGCCGAATTTGGCATTTTATTCA
>JAJOOE010010695.1:0-26408 GCA_036250405.1 Solanum raphanifolium
AAAATCGTCTCAAAGAGATTTTAATTTTTAGTAAGTACTTTGTTAAATTAGTTTAGTTTAAATTATGGTTATAATTTTGAATCATTAGTTTAAAATTAAGTTAATTATTTTATTTCGTTAAGGTTAAGAAGCTCATTAATTAATTAGTATTAATTCATCTTATTTAACTTTGGCCGAATTCACCAATTAAATTCAAGTCGGCTAAGTTTTTAACTCCGTTTGGTTATAATTGTAATCTTTTGTAATTGCAATTGTAGCCACTTCTTAACATTTCCTTCAACCCATTGTTAAGACCCAAAAATTGGGCCACCTTTTGGCCCAATTCGTTTTCCAGCCCACCACCAGAAACATATATATGTCATATGCAAAAAGTTACAAATCCTATATTTTTTTAGTTTTCTCTATATGTAACTTATTATTTTGTTACACTTCATATTATTTTTTTTCTCATATCTACTATCACTTTTAAAAATGTTACTTATTTTTTAAATATAATTTATTAATCCCTATGCTTTGATATTCACATTATTTTACTACATGTTTGCAACTCGACTACTATCTCATTTTATTTTATTTTCTTTCACGTCTTAATTCTATATATAAATAAAACAACAAATTTTCCTATCCTTTAAACTCAACATTTATTTTGGATACATTTATATAGGACACATCCATATTTTTTTTAACATAAAATTGTCATATGCTTTTAGCGCATTTTTTTTCTTACCGTATGATAAACATACTACTATAATTTTATCTAATAGACATATATATGTCATACCTTGTATTTTACTCTTTTCTTAAACTAATAAAATTTACTTACCATTGATTTTAAAGAAAATAAATAAGCAAGTTTTCCTAATTATATTTTCCTAAATTGAGTCTAAGGACTATCTTCGGATAGGCTCTGAGGGATGCTTAATACCTTTCCCTCGAGTAACCAAAACCTTTATTCAGAATCTCACTGGTTTCACAAATAAAAAAAATTGTTTACTTTTACATATTAAAAAATGGTTTTCCTAATATTTTTCTGAAAATTTAGGTGGCGACTCTAAACCAAAAACAGTCTTTTCAAAAATCAGAGTGACAGCCATATTATGTTGTGAATTGTTTTGGCTAGTTCGAAATAGGGGTGCGACACTTATGTTAGACAAATTAACATATATCTCAGTCTATTATGGAGAATCCATCTATGTGCATCATAGTATATTCATTAATCATATACTACACATCAAAATTATCAGATGAAAAATATTTGGTCCCTAACCATAAACCAATTAAGAGAAAAATTGATCATAATTTGTTGGTCTGATGCGTACAATTACTTTTGTATGCAATATCGTATTTCAGATCAACACATGAAGCTTTATTTTCATAAGCAATGATTTCACTATCTGAGACATTTAATGTCACATCATCTTGAATATTTATCAATATTTTCAAGATGAATTATCTTGATTTCATATTCTGAAAGTTTTGCTCTTAACTCAATTATCTTGCACAAACAATTTTATGAATGTCAAACTACAGGTTGACAACAAACGCACATGTGATTATCTTATAAATGCAGATTTATCATATCACATGATAGGTGAACGGGACCATATTCACCTTTTATACCTTTTAGAATTTAGAGATTTAGTCCAACATTAGTTGATCCAATCAACTTATCACGAGAACAAGCAACATAAAGAAATCTTGAAAACTCTTCTAGTTCTTCAATGTATGTCTATTACTCAGTATGCACATCTTTGGGATGACCAAATTATTCATGCCAACTAATAAAACTATTAGTATTAGTAAACTTCAAGTTTACCATGCCATGTGCCTTTGCTTCAGTAAATTTCTTATTTACTATTGAGAAAATTTTAGTTTTATTATTTTGAGAGTAATTTCAGATTTATTTCTTCTCCGTTATTCTACCCCTTTTGGAGGTGAGTCGTGATACCATCACTGAACGGACTAATCTGATTAGCAGAAAACTATGCACGTAATCATATTGTTTGTGCTGACATTTTTGCAAACATCAAGTTGCGAGATAACAATAGGCACACATGAGACCATCTAGAAGTATCGTATATTAGGACCATGAAGTGTCTAAATGACCCACTAGGTGGGTGAATAGGTCCACAAATATCCCTATGTATACGTTCCAAGAACACAGGGGATTCAATCTCAACTTTCATTGATGATGGTTTCACAATCAAGTTGCCTTGATAACAAACATTACAAGAAAATTCACCATTTAAAAGAATCTTTAGGTTCTTTAATGGATATCTATTTGAATTATCTATAATTCGTCTTATCATTATAGACTCATGATGTCCTAGACGATATAGACCCATGATGTCCCAGACGATCACGCCGAAGTACGAAAGTATTGGAAGTAGGAAACTTTTGATTTACTAAAGAATGTGTAACCAATCCTTTTCCAATACAAATAAAAAAATAACACATGTTTGCCCAGAAAAATTCTTAGTGATACCACATCTACAACAAAAGGTCGCGATCTTTTCCACGCCTAGCATGGTGGCTTACACCTCATTCACTTTAGAGAATGGATCTATATTTTTAGCATTTATCAAAAGTTCTCATTCTTCATGAATGGAGCACAATCATGTGAGCATATGATAGCTTTAGTACCTCATTCCATATTCATGTGCATTATTCAATCACTTGTCTTCTTTCAGACATTATATGCACGAGTAAAATGCAAATGGACACCCTTCATCGGAAAATTACATCGTATATATAAGTAAAATTTTACTTTAAATGGCTAAATAACACATTCTGGACACCCTTAAACACAGTAAAGTTTCTTAGCCCAACGGTATCTTGGCCCAACGCGAAGGCATTATTAATGCGCGCACGCAGGGGTTCGAATCCCACTTGTTGCATTTGTTTTTGCATTTTCAAAAAGCTCCTAATCAATTTCTAATTATAGTTAATAAATCAGTTATGTTTTTAATAATTCAAAATAAATATTATCTATTAAAAATATTAATTAGAGACCTAATCATAGTTAATAAATAAGTTGTTTTTTCAACAATTCAAAACTCATATTATCTATTAGAATTATCTCAAATTAGAGACCTACAACTTGAAAATAGAACAAACAAAAAAAAAAGCGTAGTAAACATTAAATTTTAATCATTTTTTTCTTTTCACTAAAATTTAAAATTAATTATTTAATTTAAATTTAATAAGCAAATTCTAATTTTTTTCTATAAAGCTACTAAAAGTGAAAAAGGCTCTATATAGAATTTCTTTTTAGAAAAACTCATTTGATTTTACTCTTTATTTTATTGTTCATTACAAACTGATTTTTCTCTTCTTCTTTTTTTCGTTCACTTCCTATTAAATGAACATGAAAATTCAAGCTAAATTTTATATGGTTTGATTTTAACAATTTTAGTATATTTTTTAATTAAAAAAACTAATTGTTAATGTTACATTGTTTGATTTCAAATTTTTGAGTGCACCCTTCATCAAATTATTTTTTTTACCTATGCGATTCTTGGACACCCTTCGTGAAATTTCTGGCTACGCCATTGTGCACGACTATCACATTCATTTTCGGGAATGAAGAGATTTTAATAGGATAGATTTCATGACTAATTTTAATCGAAGGCACGTTGTATGCTTTAATAGTCAACATATCATCAATATGGTGCATTAGGACTTAAATCTAATGTCTTATCCATGTAAAGACGTTTTAGGCCATAAATCAATGGGATTTAAACCCAACATCTTATCATCATGGTGCACCAGGACTTGAACCTGATGTCTTACCCTCTTGGTGCGATTGGACATGAATCCATCGTCTTTCCCTCTTGTGCGATTAGACATATCAGAATATTCAAAGGCACTGCATTGATAAATCACATATCTCCATGTTCTTTTTATAAACAAATATTTACGATTATAAACTTCCAAGAACACCTAATTTTATGAAGATTCACTAGTGTAACACCCCGAATTTTATGTGTACAAGTCCTACACATATGGAACTTGAGTTAGCTTGGTGGTATAAGTAATGAACTTGATTTCCTAGATGAATGGTGACAATAAAGAAGCTATAAGGGTAACTCTCGTACATTGCAATATTGCACGATCGAGTGAACGTCAAATTGTAGAAGTATTTAAATTCTGGATCGAAGGGCTATATGTAAGTCTAAAAGTTAAGGTGATCAAGTGTATATAAGTTTTGAGTTAAACTAAGGAGATTACGCTCGGAAAACGAATAAAAGAATTGAGGTGCTTGTTGGACTTTATAAAGCTAGCAGGTGTCACCTCATTTCTTAGCTCAAATGGGCTAGGTAGATGGGGAAGATTAGTTCATGCATTAGTGGGCTCACTTGAGGCCCAAATTAAATAAAAAGGAAAAGGGAATAGAGATGAGGCCTCACACCAATCTGTCCAAGTCCAACTACTTGAGCCCAATAAAGACTAAGGCCCAAATTAAGGGTATAATTCTGGCCCATGGCTTAAAATTAGAAAGGGGAAAGATTGCAGCCAAGATGAGTACATAAAGGGCCCATTTTGTGTATATATAATTCCAAGCAGGTGCATCACCTACTTGGACCAATTTGATAAATTAGTGGCTGATATTAAAACTTAAGAGGTGGGGAAAAATAAGACCTTTATAATCCCCAAGTTGCTGGCCATTTCCTCACTTTTAAGAATAGATATAAAAAAAATCAGATTTCTCTCTAAGCTTCTCCTCTCTCTTTCAAAGCATAGCATCACCCACAAGTTCCTAGGGTTCTTGGATAAACCCAAGCCCTTGCAAGGTAAGATAAGTGAAATTACTATTAGATTTAGCCTAGTTCTCTCATAGAATGCTAGATAAACTTGTTATTTGTTAAGAACAAGTAGAGGACTGGATCTGTCAAAATTTTAATTGCTCACTTTCCTTTGTTATTGAGAGGCTTTTCTCTTTTTTTTTTGGCCTATGTGAAGGGACGCTCAAGTTATTGAAGAGTTAAAGTTAAAAGAAAACGAGTTATAAGAATTAAGGTAAAGTGACTGCCCTATCTTTGTCTTCCTTAGACATGAGTCTAAGTATGATATTTTAAGTATACTGTTATAAGAACTCGTGGGATGATGATGGGAAACCATGGTTTCACGTCCTTTATTGTATGGTGGATTGTTAGGACTGTTTTGGGACAGGTTGATGTGTAAACATATTGGGGACAACTTGGTTGTTGTCTGGGAAGGGTGTAAATTGTTGATATTGAAATATAGCTGTGTAGTGTACAAATGCAATAAAAGAAGGTGGGGCTGAAAGAACACCCTTAGTTTGGTAATTGCGGGTTTGCTGCTCGAGCATTATTGTTGAGTGAGATTGGACTTCCTAAGCATGTTTAGTAACTACTAATACTATTTTATCACCTACTCTATTGTAGATAAGTATTTGAAAAGAAAGGAAGGTACTTCAAGGTAACTACAAGGTGGTATAGCAAGGTATGTAAGGCTTTTCGATTTCCTACTAATTGGCATGAAACCTAGACTCGTCCTCGACACATAGAGGCAGCCTACCAGCTCCAACATGACTTATGACCTTGTTCTCACTCTTTAACATGTCTGCACGTTCCAATACATGTTCATTGTCAAATTTGTACATATACATTGAATACCCTACATGAGTTCTCCTTTTAACTAAATAAGGTTCATATATTATTTCAGCTCCTATGCATTTTACTAATGGTGTAACTACTCTCTACGTTGTTGTTCTTGCATTATATGATTATTACACATCACTTGTTGACTACATAGTCCCACAATTCAAAATGCTATGACTACCAAAAGAATCATCTCAAATGTTAACGGAAAGATATTAAATGAATCTGCTTATTGATGGGTGGTATCCCAGGGGTGGAAGAATCACCTAGCATGGGTCGATCCCAATATTACGGGTGGTATCCCAGGGGTTAAAGGAAAGCCTAGCATGGGTCGATCCCGATTTATATGTCTACCACTGATCAGCTGGTCATTCGTATTATATGATGTGCACAAAGTGTAAAGTAAAGAATGATAAAGTAAAGAAAAGAATGTAAAGTACCTAATTCCATAATATGAGAAAAGGTGGTCTTGTATCCTCACATTGGTATATGATTTCATTTGAGTTCTTATTTAGTATATAGTACTTTATGCCTTACATACTCAGTACATTCTCCCGTACTAACGTCTCTCTCTCGGGGGACCTGCAATTCATGTTGTAGGTATAGGAGCTAGTAGATCTCCCCAATAGGAGAACAGGACATCCAGCGGCTATTGGTGAGCTCCAGGTTGATTCGGGGCTTTCCAAGTCTATAACATGTATTTTGGTATTGTATAGTAGCTGAGTGTAAGGCGGGGCCTGTCCCGACCTTAACCCCATAATGTTTTTATCATTTAGAGGCTTTGTAGACTATGTATAGTGAAGTGTGGTTGTGTCTCGTGTCTTAGACATCATGGCCTCAACGGCCAAGTCATGTGCACTTTCTTTTGGCTTGTTAATACTGTCTACTTTCATGAAAACATGTTATCCACTATGGCAACACCTTTAAATGTTCATAGATAGAGCATGATTACAGGTTGGTCCTCCCGAGCCTTCTAGGCAACGTGTGCCGGTCCGCCTTAATGGGATTTTGGGTGTGACAACTAGTCAACTAGTAACTAGTTATTCTTTAATATAATCCTTTCACATGGCACCGGGCATGACGCTTTTCCATATTTAAAATGATGAATTTTGTTTACAAATTATAAATTTATGGGTAAAAAGTTTCCTTTTTTTTAAAGAAAACTTATGGGTCAAGTTTACATTAAATTTTTTTTTGAAATCATGATTTGAAATCCCAAATCATGTTTTATGGAGAATTTGGGATATGATATTGTATCTCCAAGCGTAGGCTAAGATGTAGTTTGTCTATCTTTCAGGCAAAAGCAATACTTAGAGCAAAGAAAATGGCAAGCCAAGAGCAGCAGAAAAAAATGCAAGAGAGAGCTTTTTTTATGAGAAAGTTAAAGCCCATGTAATCAGCAAGAAAAGAATAGTCGTTCACTTGATAATTTGAGTTTACTGAATGTATCAACAAGTTCTAGGGTACTCAAATGTCCACTCAGGTACTTTGACTTCAATTTTTGAACTCTCCAAAATTTTAAGCATATATAATTATTTACTCTTTGGGGCAATTGACAATAGCATTTGGTGCTTGTTCATGTTTCTTAGTATGACCTATCTCAGAGATATTATAATCACACAATCCCATCATTAGGTTACTGGTGAAGTGATGTTCAAAAGATTGGTTTGTTTCCATATTGTAACTCCGTACAACTCAAGTTGATGAATCCTAATTATGTGAAATTTGAAAAGATATATATACACACACATATACACAATAATGTATACTTTTCTTGGATTTTTGGCTAAGATCAAGTATATGTCCACCCAACTCTTATTAATTATCCCTTAAGTTGCATAATGGTGCAAAATTGGTCTGCGATAAGTACAATTGTATCGTCCTTTACAGAAATAATGTGCTATTATTAAAATGTATATCCAGTTGGTGAATATATCAATGGTATGTAGGACTGTTTCCTGTCATACTTATTAAGTATCTCATTTTGCCCACCCCATTCCGCAAAGAAAAAACACTACTTAAAAGGTTTTTTGGAAGGACATAATGGTGCTTTTCCCGTAGCCCGTCAATTAGTTAAATGTCGACATATTTTAGTTAATGGTCATATAGTGGATTGGTTATAGTAGGTATGAAGAGAGGTAGAGGTAGACCAAAGAAGTATTGGGGATAGGTGATTAGACAGGACATGATTTAATTTCATGTTACTGAGGACATGATCTTAGATAAGACGGTGTGGAGGACGCGCATTAGTGTAGAAGGTTAGTAGGTAGTGGAGTGTTTTCTTGCTTTCCGAGAGTTTAGGTTGCTTGGTGTTTTTGTCGTTGTTCTACCTGTTTATTGTAGTTCTTGATTAGGATATCTGTCTGAAATTCAAGAGTGGGGGGGTGAATTAAAATTTCCTTTAGTCGACGTCCTGTAATGGCCAGTCGACTCACCTGCACGTTAGTAGAATAAATAAACAGTAATAATAACTTGCGGTAAGTAAATAACACAGAGTGTTTTTATACTGGTTCGGATCACCGATGTGGTGCCTAGTCCAGTCCCCTTGGGTTACAAGGGTTTCCTTAAGAGCTTGTTGAGAACTTGGGTGTTACAGAATGTTACAATTAAGATCCCCGTCTGATATGCAAATCAGATCTTCTTCTTAGACACAACCTCTACCGGTATAACCTACACTCAGATCTTTCTTTCTCTTTTCTTTTCAATTGTTCACTCAAGTGTGTACAAAGTTTTGTGAAAGATAAAAGAAGATTACAATATAAGTTCAAGTGAAGTGCATACTTCACATCTAAGTCTTAAGAGGTATATATACATGAACAGACTTGTGCTCTTGTAAGGAAAACCCAAGGGAGTTATACTTCAATCAAGGATTTGAGGAATTCCTTGATTGCGATGATTTGCTGATCCATGTCCATATTAGATATGTGCATGGTAAATCGCATTCCTTCCTTCTTGACATATATGATTCAATTATGTGCTTGGCTGAAGGATTTATCTTGACTGTTTGGCTTGATCTGATTTCCTTTCTTCTCTTGATGGCTTGGCTCTATTCTTGGCT
The DNA here is from genome assembly GCA_036250405.1 of Solanum raphanifolium. Classification (NCBI taxonomy): domain Eukaryota; kingdom Viridiplantae; phylum Streptophyta; class Magnoliopsida; order Solanales; family Solanaceae; genus Solanum; species Solanum raphanifolium. The sequence continues at coordinate 8,683 of JAJOOE010010695.1, forward strand.
TGATTGATGATTCCTTGATCTGGTCCTATCAATCACGATTTGCTTGATTGATCTGCTGCCAGCTTTAGGCCTTCTGTTAATGATTCTTTAATCCCTTTGATTACGCCTTTCCTTTATGAAGTAATTGTAAGGATCAGAATATATTGCTTTCCATGTTGGTGTTGTTTTGCTTGGATCCTTTCCTTATTGGATCTCCATGCTTGCGAGAATTGTGAGTAGTGTGTTAAGTGTCATTTATCAGAATTTACATAACATTAAGAAGCTAACAATCTCCCCCTTTTTGATAATGACAATTAATTCGCAATTTTAAATGGAGTGTGGAGAGACAATGATACTTCACTGATATATGGCAGTATGTGTAGCTCCCCCTGTATATGTGGCTCCCCTTGCCTTGAAGGCTTCAGGAATGTGTCGAACTTTGAACTTGGTTCCCCTGTCTTAAAAATTGTGGTGGCAAATTTTCTCCCCCTTTGGCATAATAAAAAAGAACAAAACACCAAATATAAATAGAAACATGTAAAGGCAACTTAAAGAGTAATGCCAAGAAACCTGGTACTTAATTAATAAGTACGGTAATGCCAAGACATTCTCGAAGGAAACAAAATCTTTCCTCAAGTAAAGGTTTTGTAAAGATATCGGCTAACTGATTCTCAGATTCAACAAATTCAAGCACAAAATCACCATTCTCAACATGATCACGAATAAAATGATGCTTGATATCTATGTGTTTATCTCTAGAATGATGCACATTATATTTAGATAGACTAATAGCACTAGTATTATCGCAAAAAATAGGTACTCCCTCAAAGGATAAATCATAGTCAAGGAGTTGATGCATCATCCAAAGTAGTTGAGTGCCAGAACTTCCAACCGCCAAATACTCAAATTCAATAGTTGAGAGGGCAACAGAGGTCTGTTTCTTACTATTCCAGGAAATAAGAGATTTTTCCAAAAATTGGCATGTTCCACTGGTTTTTTTTCTGTCATTTTTATCACCTACAAAGTCAGGATCTGAATATCCAATTAAATCAAAAATTTCAGAAAAAGGATACCATAACCCCATATCAGAGGTTACAATGAGATATCGAATGATTCGTTTCACAACGGTGAGATGTGATTTCTTTGGAGCGGATTGAAATCATGCGCATTTGCAAACGCTAAACATGATGTCTAGTCGACTAGCAGTGAGATATAATAGAGACCCGATCATTCCTCGATAAAGTTTTTCATCAACTGTTTTTCCTGTTGTATTGGATTCTAGACAAGTGGAGGGACTCATGGGAGTTCCAAAGGCTTTACCCTTTTCCATTCAAAACTTTTTGATCAACTCTTTTGCATACTTACCTTGAATTATAAGAATTCCTTTATTTGACTTCTTAATTTGGGACCGAGAAAGAATGAGAGCTCGCCCATAAGACTCATTTCAAATTCACCTTTCATGAGATTTGCAAAATTCTCACAAAGAGAATGATTAGAGCTTCCAAATATAATATCATTAACATAAATTTGAACAATAAGAATGCAGAAATCATATTTTTTTGTAAATAGAGTTAATTTTCCCTCTTTGGAAATCATTTTTTATAAGAAAAGTGCTCAATCTTTCATACCAAGCTTTTGGGGCTTGTTTTAGACCATAGAGAGCTTTCGATTATTTAAAAACATAATCAGGACAAGAGGGATTTTCAAAACCGGGAGGTTGTTTAACAAAATCTTCTTCTTTAATAAATCCATTTAAAAAGGCCCTTTTAACGTCCATTTGATAAAGGATGAAACGATTGAAAGAAGCAAACGCTAGAAGAATTTGAATAGATTCTAACCTTGCCACAGGAGCAAAGGTTCCATCATAGTCAAATCCTTCTTGCTGTGAGTAACCTTGAGCTACTAACCTGGCTTTATTTCGAATAACCTTTCCGTTTTCGTCCAATTTGTTGCGAAATACCCACTTGGTTCCTATTACTGAACAATTCTTAGGTCTTTCAATAAGAGTCCACACTTGATTCTTTTCGAATTGATCAAGTTCTTTTTTCATTGCTTGTATCCATGACTCATCTTCCATTGCTTCATTAATTCGTTTTGGTTCCATTTGGGATATGAGAGCCAATGAAGCTTGTTTCTTGAAAGAGGATCTTGTCTGAATTTTGTCATCTGGTTTTTCGAGAATGAAGTTTTCAGGATAGCTGGCATTGTGTCTCCATTCCTTGGGAATATTTACTTTGTCAGCTGGAGTAGTCGACTCTGCTTCTGCAGTAGCAGGCTCTTCAGTAGACACTTTTGGAATATCTTTTGCTGGTTTGAATGAATCAATTTCATCCTCGCCTGCTTCACTTTCTTGTAATCTTGGATTAGTGTCATCAAATACCACATGAATAGATTCTTCAACACTCAAAGTTCTTTTATTAAAAACACGAAAGGCCCGGCTAATGGGAGCATAACCTAGAAAAATACCTTTGTCACTTCTTGGATCGAACCTACCAAGATTATTCTTACTGTTATTGTGGATGAAGCATTTGCATCCAAATGGATGGAAGTAGCTGATGTTTGGTTTCTTACCTCTCCATAGTTCATATGGAGTCTTCTTTAGTATAGGTCTAATAAGACACATGTAAAGAATGTGACAGGCAGTACTTACAGCTTCTGCCCCAAAATGATCGGGAAGATTTTGATCGAGAAACATAGTTCTTGATGTATCTTGTAGTGAGCGATTTTTCCTTTCTACAACTCCGTTTTGTTGAGGTGATCTGGGTGAAGAGAAGTTTTGAGTGAAACCATTTTGAGCGCAGAATTCTTCAAAAGCTTTATTCTCGAATTCACCACCATGATCACTATGAATAGTTGTGATGAAGTAACCTGCATCTCTTTGAATTTTTTTACAAAAAACTTCAAAGTTAGCAAGAGCTTCATTTTTATAAGTGAGAAAGATTACCCATGTGAACCTTGAGAAGTCATCAACAATTACGAATGCAAATTGTTTACCTCCAATCTAGAAGTTCGAGTAGGACCAAACAAATCCATGTGAAGGAGCTGAAGGGGTTTAGAAGTACTTACAATATGTTTTCCTCTAAAGGATGAACGAGTCTGCTTACCCATTTGACATGCGTCACAAATATGATCTTTCTCAAACTTTAGTTTAGGCAGACCAATGACTAGTTCAAGTCTAGAAAGTTTTTCAAGAGCATGCATACTTGTGTGTCCAAGCTTTTGATGCCATATCCAAAGATCGCTTTAGACTGCAGTAAGACAAGTAAGAGATGAAAAATCAACCTTATTTAAAACATATATGTTATTAACTCGATCTCCAATAAAAGTTAGCTTTTTCTCAAGATGTTTGATGATGCAATTGGCTGTGTTGAAAGTAACTTGAAATCCAGCATCACATAGTTGACTAATGCTGAGAAGGTTATGTTTGAGTCACTCAACTAGATACGCTTCGATTAGATCGCATGATGAGCTAAGTGTAATAATCCCGACTCCAGTTACTTCCCCTTTAGCATTGTCTCCAAATCTAACACATCCCCCATCTATTCTTTTTATAGTTTTAAAGTTTTCTTTCTTTCCGTACATATGTCTGGAGCATCCACTGTCAAGTACCCACATTTCTTTTATGTAGGTTTTCTTGGATTGCTCCTGCAAAACAATAAGATTAGTTTCTTTTAGGTACCCAAGCATTTTTGGGTCCTTGATGATTAGTAACTTTTGGTCTCCAAATCCACTTTCCAGAAGAATATTTTCTACAATTAAAAGATTTGTGACCAAGATTACTGAAAGTGAAACAAGTAATTTTAGTAGAAATTCAGGAGAATAAGATTTAGAATTAGATCTATTTGAGATGTTGGAACTACGATTAGAAGAGTTTCTTCTATAGAGCGTAGTTCTGTTAGATCAGATAGAACTATGACTTGGAGACTTTCTGATGCTGTTCAACTGCATTTTGACTTCCTCTAATTCTTATGTTAGTAAGTCGACTTCAATCTGACTTGCTTCGAGAAGAATCTGCCAATCTTTCTTTTCTTGAGCTATTTTATTGTATTCGTCAATAACCTTCTGTAATTCATCAGCAACCATGTCCAAAGAATTTAGTAAGTCATTACAATTAGAACAGTTAAAGGATCTTACCTCACTTGTTTCACCTAGTGCCATGAAACATAGATTGGACATTTCATCATGATCATCGTCGATTGTTTATCCTTGATCCCATGCTCCGAGACTCTTAGGGTCCTCGTTTCTTCGATTGTTGCTTCTTCTTTGTTCTAGGCAGTTTTGTTTGATGTGTCCTAGTTTTCCATAGTAGTAGCAGCGATCATCATTTCTTTTGAAATCAGTTCTTAAAGTCTTATTGAGGTCTATATCGTCTTTGTCTAAGCATTTGTCTCACTCCTCGATTTATAAGAGCCATTCCTTCGACTTGATTTTCATCAACTTCTTCTCCAATTAGATGTCTCAGTCGTAAATGCCACCGTTTTCTTTTTATCATCTTTATTGTACCTGTTGATATGATTTTGTTCATAGGCCATCAAGTTGCCTCGAAGTTCATCGTATGTCATTTTCTGCAGATCTCCATCTTCAAGAATGGAAGCCTTAGTTTCCCAAGCTTTGGGAAGACTTCTAACAAGTTTTCTAACCTGAAGTCCATTTGAATACACCAATTCCACGTGATTTGAGTTCGCAGACAATTTCACTGAATCTTGAGAACATAGTTTCTACATTTTCATCTTCGGCCATTTTGAACAATTCATATTCATTTACTAGTGAACTGATCCGAGCCTTCTTCATCTTGGTGGTTCCTTCTTAAGTCACTTCTAGTTTGTCCCACATTTCTTTTGCAGTTTCACATGTTGATATCTTGTCATATTCAGCTCCGCTCACTGCACAATATAACAAACTTATAGCTCTAGAATTAGTTTGAATTACCTCTTGTTGTTCCTTAGTGATGTCAAATGATTCAGGATCAAATGGTTTTTCAGTGCCATCTTTGTCAGTAAGTCCAGGAACAGGCTTTAGGCCCTTCTTGATCACTATCCATGCTTGGTGATCATTTGAAGAGAGAAAGATTCTGAATCTGTCTTTCCAGTGAGAGTAATGTTGTCCATTGAAGTATGGTGGCCGATGTGAAGAATGTCCATCTTGAAGCAGAGCACCAGGAATCTGATAGTGTGCCATTAGATCTTTGCTCACGTGTGGTTAAGCACTTAAAAGGTGAGACCTACTCTAATACCAATTGAAAGTCAAGAGGGGGGCTGAATTAAAATTTCCTTTAGTCGACTTCTTATAATGGCCAGTCGACTCACCTGCACGTTAGTAGAATAAATAAACAGTAATAATAACTTGCAGTAAGTAAATAACACAGAGTGTTTTTATACTGGTTCGGATCACCGATGTGGTGCCTAGTCCAGTCCCCTTGGGTTACATCCTTAAGAGCTTGTTGAGAACTTGGGTATTACAGAATGTTACAATTAAGAGCCCCGTCTGATATGCAAATCAGATCTTCTTCTTAGACACAACCTCTACCTGTATAACCTACACTCAGATCTTTCTTTCTCTTTTCTTTTCAATTGTTCACTAAAGTGTGTACAAAGTTTTATGAAAGATAAAATTACAACATAAGTTCAAGTGAAGTGCATACTTCACATTTAAGTCTGAGGAGGTATATATATATGAACAGACTTGTGCTCTTGTAAGGAAAACCCAAGGGAGTTATACTTCAATCAAGGATTTGAGGAATCCCTTGATTGAGACGATTTGCTGATCCATGTCCATATTAGATATGTGCATGGTAAATCGCATTCCTTCCTTCTTGACATATATGATTCAATTATGTGCTTAGCTGAAGGATTTATCTTGACTCTTTGGCTTGGTCTGATTTCCTTTCTTCTCTTGATGGCTTGGCTCTATTCTAGGCTTGATTGATGATTCCTTGATCTGGTCCTATCAATCACGATTTGCTTGATTGATCTGCTGCCAGCTTATTTGCTTGATTGACTGCTGCCAGCTTTATGCCTTCTGTTGATGATTCTTTAATCCCTTTTATTATGCCTTTCCTTTATGAAGTAATTGTAAGGATCATTATATATTGCTTTCCATGTTGGTGTTGTTTTGCTTGGATCCTTTCCTTATTGGATCTCCATGCCTTCGAGAATTGTGAATAGTGTGTTAAGTGTCATTTATCAGAATTTACATAAGATTAAGAAGCTAACACTATCATCATCTATTGTTCATTGTGTTTCGATTATCACACAATTTTGTTGTTATTGGTCCTTTCGTGTAGGATTTGCACTGCCCATTTGTTAGTTGCTATGTTTTTTCCACTATTTTCTTCTTTCTTGTACTCGAATTTGCTGTACTTGAGCCGAGGGTGTTTTGGAAACAACCTCTCTACATCCATGAGGTAGTGGTAAGATCAACGTAAGCTCTACCCTTCCCTACCCCACTTTTAGGATTTCTCTAGGTATGTTTTTGTTGACATCTCATAAAATTGGAACAATACAAACATATTATGTCAGAGATCTTACTTGTCAAATAAGTTTGTATCTCAACCTGCTCAGCCTTAGGAAGTAAAATCCTTCAAATTTGTGATAACCAAAATGAATGATGTGCATTTTCACTTTCTTTAGATCTCAAGAGAACTTTTGAACTACAGTTGCAAACATTATGCAGCTTCATTAGCACTTATGTCCCAGTGCAATGATTTCCTATCAAGTACTGTTAGGATTCTTCTTTGACAAATTTCTTTACTGTCATTCCCAAGTCTTCAATGATATGACAACCTAATATACATTTTTTATCAATTATAGATTGGATTATGAAATTGACACAAAGATTCATTATACAATGTGACCGTGTTAAAATTGCACTTAGTCGATTTTCTTTATTTGATGAGTGTACCTATTCCCTTCAATAGCTGAGTGGTTCCCGATCTCCCTTTTGTGGCCTAATTTTCTTTTTGATTACTATGTTAGCAAGGCATATTTATGGGGACATTCAACTGCTACAGCCTTCTCCAGTGATTCAAACAAAAGAAGCCATTTATCGTGGCTCTCTTCAACATAAGAAAGGTAATACACTTGCATTCTGGCAAAAGCTGGTTTTCTGAAGAGTGTAATTGTACTTTCTTGTCATTTGAACGCATTAAGTATGTGATTCATTGTCCTAATAGGAACGTCACCAAGATCCCAAGATTATGCAGCCTACCCAAATCAGTAAGCATGTTTATGTTGAATGGATTATCCATATTGAATTGCATAAACATAAAAAAAAATCTCGTAGATTTATCTTGTTGAATTGCATAAATATATATATCAAAAGAATCCATAAGGAAGCTTGCTTTAGTATATTGTTTATAATAAATGATGCTCACAAGTGAAGATGGAGAAACTTTAAGTACATGCCTTCTTTGGGTGCTAGTAATTATAAGGAGGTCCCTAATCACCGTGAACTGCATTCGTAGTATTCTACATGTTTGGTTGTGATGTCGATGAAATAAATTTTTTCCCTGAAAAAAGTTCAATTAATAGTTGATGTTTCTCAGTACATCAGTCGGAGCACCTGGAGGTCATGAGAGCTAGAGGTTTGTACAACACCAATGATAAAGTAAACCCATTGGTGAACTCTACAAGCAAACGTGAGTATATCATGAATACTTAATAGAAGTGTTTGCCTGTAAGCTTGTGTAGTACTTACCTGTCAAAAGAAAATTGAAATGACTTGTTAAATTATCTTTAGCAACAGGATTAACATTCTGATTGGAGACACTTCCTTTTGAATTTCAACTTGTTATTGTAGTTGAAAGTACAAGTTCTTGGTATTACATCAAGATATCCTTTTGTCCATAGCTAACAAATGTTTATCAACTGTAAATTTAATGACCCTAGTTTAGAAAAAGCACTTCCCAAGAATATTCTCTGGTATGAACTGTCAGAGCTAGAATAATTATTACCTTAAATACTAAAATCTCAATTTTGCAGAATTCTCTATCATTGATATACTTGGTGATTATGGACCGAACTGTGAGTTGGAAAGTTCAACTCATGAAGGCCATGTTGCATTTTCGATTGAAGGTATATTCGATGGTTGACCATGAAGCAATTACATTTATGTTTTTTGAAAGACTAACAATTTTATACCTAGGGTGTGACCTAGTGGTCAATGAAGTGGATTGAGAACCATGATGTTTCGGGTTCAAATCCTAGCAGCGACAAAAAAAACACTAGGTGGTTTCTTTTCATCTGTCTTAGCTTTGGTGGACAGAATTACTCGGTATCTGTTGGTGGTGGGAGGTGACATGTATTTCGTAGAACTCGCGCAGGATGATCCAAAAACAACAATTATGAAAAAATATTCCTACAAATGAGTAGAAAAGCTCAATTAACTTCTTTCATTTTCTTTTCTACTTAATGCTCTTTATAGAAATCTTTTCAAATACTCCTTCTTTTTCAATTTGTTTGCCTGGTTTTGACTTGACATAGAGTTTAAGAAAGTAAAGACTAGGTTCTTGTGGTTAAATATGCTATGTGGAAAGTTGGAATTAAAAAGTTGCCAAAAAATAGAAAAGTGACATTCTTTTTTAAATGGACTAAAAAGGAAAGTAAGACAAACAATTTAAAATGGATGAGGTATCATATAACTATTTTTTTAGCATTAGTCTTTGAAAATGTGTGTTGCATGTTTAAATTGTATCATTATTATAACAGAAAATTACTGATTACACAACAAATTTATAGAAAATTATCTAGCAAAAAATTGCAAGCAACTGTGCCAACGCGAAAAAAAATCATGTTAGATAGATATATGCCTACCACATTTGTATTGACACAATTCCTACCATACTCAATTATCTACAAAACCATTACGTCAATTTTTTTCCCTGAAATAAGAAAATTATCTCATAAGTTGTTGAAACAAAGTTTTAGCAGTTTTTTTTTCTCATGTGAGAGATTAAACTCTTAAACATCAATTAAAGGTATTAAACCACATGATTATGAAAAGCAAAAAAATAAGAAGCTAAGCAAAAAGCAGAAAAACAGATTCTTAAAACAACATGGGAGAAGAGCTTTATGCTCTTTTAACCAAATTCAATATTGCCATTAGTAAAGAAAGTGGACGAAAAAATGATCATTTAAAACTGTCTCCGGTAATAATATATAGCCATATACTATAGAGATTTGTGAAAACTTCTCAAATTAAAATCACTAAAATGAATATTGAGATGTTCTAACACATGAATATTATATAAGTTAGAGAAAAGATATCAATGGGGGCAATATGATGAGAAGATGAAAGCACAAAGATGGAAGACAACTAATAATTGAGCAACCGTTTTGGGAGAAGGAAAGATCACAACTATTTAAACTAATCACAGTTGCTACTGTGATTATTTATAATTAACAATTAATAAGAGTTACTCTTTCAACTTATTAGAGTACTTACTTCATATTTTGAACCCCCTTTTCGAAAATCCTTGCTCCTCTACTGTTGTGAATCAAGTTGACTCTGTAAGGGCCTATGGGATATTAGAGACTTTTATTTGGGATCCAGGCCCAATAACCATTTGTTAAAAAAGACTAGGTGTTAGAAGAACGGTTATGAAAACTATGTCGAAGCTTTGGCTGTCAGTTATCTCTCATCCCCTTTCTCTGTTCTAGTAACTCATCCCCTTCTAGTTACCTTTTTCTATGTTAATCTATCTGCAATTAGTATGTTATTACTTTGTTGTGCGTATTATACGTTGTAATTTGTATCTAGTGAATATTATATATCAGTGTTTGTGTTGAGAATCGAATTTGTTTCATTGGTGCTTTCATCCAGAGGTCTCTCTAATGGAGGACCAAAAAGTACTCAAGGCTTTCGTTGGTGATTCAATTTGGGATTCACTACAAGAAATGAAGGATTCTATCTCCAAAGATCTCGCTGAATGTCGTTCGATGTTGCTGGAGGTTTTGGGGGAAAAGGATACGACCTCTTTTGAACCTAAAAACATAGTTATGAGCGTCAAATTATGGCAGTTTCGAGGTGAGAATCCGGACGCTTGGATAGTTCAAGCAGAACATTATTTTAATTTCTATAAAATTGAGGAAGATCAGAAGCTTAATGTGGCTTTGTTCTATTTTGATGGTGAAGCTTTGAAATGGTATAAATGGTTATTTCGCAACAATCAACTCGCTAGTTGGGACCATTTTGTGGACAAATTGATGATTCGTTTTTGCTCCCGTACTAGAGACACATCTCGCGGGTTCTTACCCATTCCCAAGAACAAGAATGATAGGACAGTGGATTACTATCAAAAGGCTATTCCATTGTGGGGTAATATTACTAACTCATCCTCGCCTCAGTCTTGTCAATACAATCTCTTTGCTAAAAATTCTGAGGTAGACCACATGTTCGATAAAATTCCCGAGAAGGGTAATGATGTAGATTCTTCGGACAGTACCTCTGTTGAAGAAAATAATGACACTTTTGAAGAAATGGACAATAGGCCATCACTAATAGTTTCTTCGGTGCTTAGTGGGTATGATCAAATGGTGACAGATCCAGATTTGTCTAATAACACTACTAATGATGAAGCAATTTCAATTCCAAACAAAGTTTTCTCTAAACTGCCTCAGTATGGTCATGATCAATCAAGTTGAGAAAGTGGACAACATGTCCGTACCACTAGTTTGTTGTTGCGTGCTTTCGATGTGCACAATGATCATTCCATGAACATGTCCTTCCTACGCGAAGTTGTTGATGATGTTAAGCTCGTGAAAGCAATCACCGCAGTGAAGTATTGGAAGCCGGTAGTTGTTGGACCAGAGTATAGTGATTCTTAGCTCCTTGATGACTTGGGACTATTTTCAATGGACGAGGTAACTGTTAAACATTTCAGAATTAGTACAACAAGGATGTTCGACGACACTCTTCGGTGGTCTTGTGTCATTGGTTGTGGACACAAGGTTGCAAGACCATTAATTGGAGATCCCAATTTTAGTTGGACTATTATTTTTAAGGAATTTGTATTGAAGGACATAGACAAAGAAGTGGATAAAGCATTTCCCTCCTTCACTAATATTTATTTGCTTGTAGATGTTATTTCTGCAATTGATTCTAACATTGTCTGGAATGCTCGAATTGCACTATTTGAGGCAGGAATGGTTGTGCATTCAGTACACCGACACCAACCACAAGATAACAAGATAGTGCGAAATGGGAATAGCATGGAGAAATATATCAGTAGCTGTTGTGTGAGATTCTTTATACATTTTGTTGTGACATATAACATGGATGTTGTTGATATGATTCATTGAAGGGAACTGGTGTGAATGATAATGGTGGTACCGTTAACTGGACGAGAACCTACCAGATTGCTGGTAGCTAAAAGTAATGAGTTTACTTGTCTTATGTCACTGGATCGGCCAAAGGTGGTGCCAACTTTTTGTCCAATTGATTTTTATATCCAAACAACTTCACTGGTCGGTTGACTAATTAGGTACTGCTTCTTTTTTTTAACTGATGAAGTGGTATTACATCTTAATTTTGTTCTCGATTACATCTCTGTCACTGTTCATGGTGTTATGAAGCACTTAAATCAGTTGAACCAAGGGTTGCCTTTGGTGCCAGTGACATTTTGCACAAATGCACCTTTCCAGGCATTATCCTACAAACATCACCTTAAAGGAGTATGTTGCAGTGACATTTGCCATTTTGGAGGTGCTATCGTTCTAGTTAAAGCTGGACAATATGTTCAAGAGGCAACGGGAGTAATGTCAATTTCCTTAATACTCTCCAAAGACAACATAAAGTTACACCTCACATCAGAACATCTAGATCATTTTATTTGGTCTAGTTCATTGCTGGATGGAGGAATGTTGTTTCACTTTACACTTGTGACATTGAAGTGTGTGGAAACTGCCACTTGTCAAATAATTGAGAGAGTTTTGGATGGATTTCATGACTTGAACCTTAAGGACAAGGTTCCTTTTGAGGGATGGAGTATTGTTGTGAATCAAGTTGACTCTGTAAGGGCCTATGGGATATTAGAGACTTTTATTTAGGATCCAGGCCCAATAGCCATTTGTTAAAAAAGACTAGGTGTTAGAAGAACGATTATGAAAACTATGTCGAAGCTTTGGCTGTCAGTTATCTCTCATCCCCTTTCTCTGTTCTAGTATCTCATCCCCTTCTAGTTACCTTTTTCTATGTTAATCTATCTGTAATTAGTATGTTATTACTTTGTTGTGCGTATTATACGTTGTAATTTGTATCCAGTGAATATTATATATCAGTGTTTGTGTTGAGAATCGAATTTGTTTCATCTACTATATATATATATGTGACAATATGATGATTATATCTTCAATTTCCTTTCTACTTTATGCTCATTATGTCATCATTTCCAGTTTGTAGGAAAAAGGAGGGAAGAAGTGTCTATATTTGTGTGGCTTTTAGAATGAACATTTGATGAGATACCTTTTTGCCTTACTAGGTTTAGGTAAAGTTGAAATGTCTACCCCAGTCCATTGACCACAGCTACGTAGCAGGTATATTTACTTTATTAATCAAGAATAATAATTTTGCAAATTCCATCTTGACAAGATCTCTATGATAAGTACCCTTGGAAGTCAAGACTATGAACAGGTTATAAATTTAAATTGACTATGATAGCTACATGCATCAATTCTATTGACTGAAAACATCATCTACACATTTAGGCAACTTGCATTACTTTCCCAGGTTTTGAGGAGATCATCTGGCTGTTAACATGATAAAGTGGATTTTTAACTAAGTCCTCTTCGCCACTGATATAGAGCTTCATAAACAGAGGACGAGACATTAATGTCATGGATATATTTTACAGTAATGCTACTTCTAGCAAGAAGGAATTCCAAATTCCAGTAAAAGCTCTTAACTATTTCCAGATAAGCAAAAAAGTAATACATGCACTCTATAACCACCAGATTCCTTGATACCGTTCACTTACTTAGCTGACATCAGTTCTTGATAAGTAAGGGTGTTTGGATACCACAATTTTCTTAAAACAGCTTAGCTCAATACTCTAGCCACTGGAAAGTGGTCTAAGTCCCTCTTTGGGATGTTTAGTGTTCTTAATATTATGTATTATATAACTAAGCTGTGGATATCCTTTCGATCAATTCATGCATGCTGCATGCTTATCTTACACCAGTCCTGGACACATGCTTTGCACGTGAGTCCTGTGAAAGGTATGAACTACTGTCAAAATCACATTTTAATCAGTATCACAAGCTATTAAAAAAAATATATCATTTAAAATAGATGAACAACCAATGTATTCAAACAACTTCTTTATTGTATGTCAAATGATTAAACATTTGATGAACCTGCAAAATTTAGTTTGGTAACTAAAATAATGAGTTACATTTTTATGTTATTAGGTCCAAACATATGATATATTAGTATGTGCAAAAATGATTAATAGTTCTCATTTAAATCCACAATAAGAAAATTTCTACATATACCTTAAATTGATATCTATACTTCAATTCCAATACCCATACAATTCTAAATGCTTCATAGAAGAAAAATTCTATAATGGAGAAAGAAAGCAAGAACGAAAAGTTGAGGATATTGCAAAAAAAGTCCTCATGCTTTGGAAAGAAAACTTTGTTATTGTTAGAGACAACATATCAACATATCAACATAAATTTAGTACTACACATTTATTAAATTTACTCTCTTTTTTTTGGCTGCTATTTTTTCTTCTTGATTGCCAATGTTCAGCATTTTTTGGGTTATCCTCACTTGCAACTTCTAACTCTCTTATTGAATTGTGCTATTTCCTTAATTCGATTTCCTATTGTGAGCTTCCATCTTTGCTAGTTGGTTCTTAAATAGCATTAGGAAATGACCCTTTAAATTCAAATTTTAATTTTGAAATTGATTTCTACATCAAAGTGATGAATGATTTTCCATATCAGAACTTTTCAAATTCTTTCATTATGAGATTTATGATTAAAATTAATTAAAAAACAATATCAATGTACTCATTTATCAAGAAAATGATAATTTAGTTATTAAATGGCTTATGGACTTCAAATTCTATCATTATGTAATTAAAATATTTATATTTAATCAAATTTTAATTTAGTAGAGGGGTAAAATGGTAATTCAACTTTTCACTTTGGAGCTTCCCACTTATAATAATATACTAGATCAGCTTTTTGGAGAACTATACACCTGATTGCTTCTCAGGTTTGGATACACCAACTTCCTAAATGATTAATTTTACATAGGACCTAATCAAATTGGCATGCTTAATGGTTTTAGTACTTCATGTTGCAGTAGGCTGATTTAAGGAAACACTTCTTTTATGCTTAATTTGTCGCTACAACCTCACAAAGTTGCATGGAAATCTTTGAAAGTGCTCCTTCTAAATGCTGTTTTTTATGTTGTATGGCAACAGACCCTTGGCATATGGTAGGCCCTCACCGCCAAGCGCAAGGAGAAAAGCTCTCTCATCTGACTACCTTAACAAGGGAATAGATGGAATTGAGCGTGAATTGGTGAGAGCACTTCCTGATGCTTTTATAATTCTGTTTGGGGTTGCTAGCTTGCTGCATGTTTACTACTAGTGCTTCCTTCGAATGACTTGAACTCCTACCTTTATTAGTGTCTCCTTTCCGTGGGATAGTGGACCATTACCTCTAGAAATCTTTGTGCTTTTACTTCATTTCCTAGAATTTGTAACTTACTGTTGTCAATATCTTTTTCATTTCACTTCTTGTGTAGGGTGTTTAGCATGGCATAAGTTTTTTCTTGATGAAACCATTTTTTTTTTGTGTTCGGTTGTCTAAATTCTTTTCACAAAAAGAAGGAAATTAACTTTTGTGAGCATATCCCCTTTTCGACTACAGTTATATTGTAAAGATATGACACCTGAGCCTAACTCAACCCCAAAAGCTAACTCGAGAGGAGAGGATTGTCCAAGTCCATATAAGGAGACCACCAGTCCATTCCCAACCAATGTGGGACTTTTACCCACTCTAACACCCCATTTCATGCCCATGCCCAACTGGCGCTTGGACCGGGAGCCCATACGAGGATAGATTTGGCTCTGATACCATGTAAAGATATTACACCGAGCCTAACTCAACCCCAAAAGCTAGTTCAAGAGGAAAGGATTGCCCAAGTCCATATAAGGAGACCAGCAGTCCATTCTCCAACCAATGTGGGACTTTTACCCACTCTAACATTTATAAAATTACACCAGATGTCGTTCTTCAACGTAAACCTCATGTCAACCCGTTTTGAAACACCACACTGAAAGTTTAGATACTGCAAAAGTATATTTTTATTCATAGAGTTTGTACATTATTTATAGGAGAAAAAGTAAGATCAAATAAACTAATCAATCCCTAATTCCTGGGAGATCCTTGAATCAAGAGATTTCCTATAAACTACTTTCCTATAATAATATATTCTATCCATATTAACAGCAACAGATTATAATCAAATCTGCCAGCCTATTTGTAGCAAATTACAATCAAATCTGCCAGCTCATTGATGGGGCAAATTGTGACTAAATCTGCCAACTCATTCGACACTCCCCTATGCCCTATCTCCACTTCCTATCACTACCATATGTCACATATATTTTTACCCTATCAAATGGCATAAAATTATTTAGGAAATACTTTTCAAGGTTAAAGAATTATTCCATAACACACCCTTAATCTACTATATATTATGATATCAAACGGGCAAAGGCTTTGGCAATAGCTGTTAAAACCAAGTTCTAGGCTTCCGTCAACTATATGTTTAGTTTCAGCATTCATAGCTTCTTAAATGGTCGGCATCTGAATCTAAAATCTACAAATTCGGTGATTCAATTGATGTAGAACAACACTTTATGCTCTTGATCTCAAAAAGTGATGAGATACCTAAGTTCTATTCCATTCAATTGTTTTTCAATATATGCATGCTTTATATATATACGCGCACACTCCATATGTGCATACTTTTGTTAATAATCCCCTCACCGTCTGAAAATGAAAAATGAAAAATAAAAAATAGTTAGTTCTTTGTGATAAGGATTATTGCAATGCAGATGTCCTTCCGTTATCGGCTCAACCCTAATTGGTTATATGGAGGTCGAATTCCTGATATCATTGTTTCTGGTTATATTGACAAACTACAGGATAGCATGATGGTTGATGTAGAACTACCTTTTCATACAAGTCCTTTCGACGGATCCTCTTGCTCCAGGGGAGTACAAGATTTACCTGGTAGCGCAGAACATAAGTTACTAGATACCAAATGGTTCTCCTCTAATAACAATTTCACTTGTCTGTACACTTTTGAGAATGATGAAATCTTCGGCCAAAACAAGGGAAGTTCAAATACAATTCTGAATGGTAGGGTCCTTCGTATGTTTTTTCCATATCTTTTCTGTCTTCTACATTGACATCTCCAAAGTGCTGTTGGTTTCTTGAGTATCATTTTTATTTAGGTAAATCTCTGTTCATTTTCCTGGAAAAAAAGTATAATTCAAATTTGTAATTCATTTGGAACCGTATGTTTTAGAGTTCGCAAGATCAATTTTTAACTCTTAGGAACATGTATTTGTTTGAACTACTTTGAAATCAAGAAAAAAGTTCCAAAGGTTTGCAAATTTAGATAAATGCCACATTAATAACATCATAGCTAGTTAACACATTTAAAGTTCCCATACATATATCTTTATTAAGATTGAATTTTCGACATTGTTTTTGATAGTTCGCCAATACTAATAACATGTTTCTCCTAAGAGGAATTAATCCTTGTGGTACAAAGCTAAAAATTGGAGAAGTGCTTTTGAAGTTGCATAGGAATTTCAAACCTTTTGGCACTTCCACATCTTCTAAGGTTTTGCTTCGTTTTACAAGTGACATGACTACATCGTGTTTTATTGTCACGCCCCGAGCAACCCCCGAGACGCGGACACGGGACCTAGGACCACAAGGGATCCCAAGCTAACCCTGCTGGCATGATCATGAACATACTAAATATAATCTGAATAATAGAAACTGTGCGGAAGCTAAATCATAAATAAGATGAAAAGATGGGAATACCCATATACTATAACTGAGATGAATGAAAACTGATGAGTTTAATACAAAGAAAATATTAGATCAATACTAAGCAAAATCTAACTATGTCTGAAAATAAGCCTCTAAACTGACTAGAAATGTTGGGACATGCCCCAACTACATCTAGCAAAACTGAAACTAAAGACTAAAGGCAGTAAGAATATCATGTGAAACGACCCCAAAAATGCCCGAAAATGTGCTTCGGAAACACCTATAATTGTAATTTCCATATATCTCAAAATCCGTGCTTGATTTCGTAAATTCGACTTCATATTCTTATTCAGGGGGTCAAATTGAGTGGGTAGTGGGTCTAACCCGAATTTTAGAGCAACCGCATCAAAATTCAAAAATCGCAAAAAATGCGATTTGGAGGGTCAACTTTAAAGGGGCATATCTCTTACCACACAAGGAACTGTAAGGGCCACAAACTATTAAATTAAAGTTCTTTGAGTTAGCTTTCCAACGCACTTGGTTTCACCTCATTCCGAGTTAGGATGAGGGAGTTATGACCATTTTCGTAAAACCTGTCTCAACAGAAATGCAAATTCCAGTAAGCTGTTTTTTTTTAAAGCCTCATTTTTTTTTGGCTAAGTGTTGGGGCATTTTTTTTATAAAAAGGGGATATGTCCCATACTTAGTCATATTTTTTTT
>JAJOOE010010696.1:0-20772 GCA_036250405.1 Solanum raphanifolium
AGTGGTAGTTCCAGCGGGTCTAAGCTGGAAGACAGATAACTAAGGTACTCCAGAAAGTTGAATCAACTGATGCAGCTCGAGCATGAGTCAGTTGGTGGCCTCTCACACCACCTCCATTAAACAAATTGAGCAGCAACTCTCAGCCTCACTGAATCAGAGAAAGAATGGGTCACTACCAAGTGACACCATACAAAATCCTAAGAAGGACAGGCACTGTATGGCCATTGCCACCAGAAGTGGTAAAGTTCTTACTGACCCTATTTCTACAGGTACCAAACATGAATAGGTCTTGGAGCAAGCTGGCAGAGAGGAGGATGAAGCTGAATAGGTAGATGATTTGGCGGATCCTCAGCCTAAAGCACAACCTGCGAGAGGAAAAGAGAAAGAGGTTGAGGAAAACCTACCTTTACAGCAGTTTCCCAGACCACATTCTCCTTTCCCACAAAGGCTAAAAAAAAAGCTGAAGATGGGAAGTTTACAAAATTCATCACCATGTTGAAGCAACTTTCAGTAAATATTCCACTAGTGGAAGCCCTGGAGCAGATGCCAGGATATGCCAAGTTCATGAAAGACTTGGCTACCAAGAAAAGAGCTTTAAGTCCTGATTTTTCTAACGATGTTCATCATTGCAGCACTATTGCTACCAAATCTCTGGTTCAAAAGAAAGAAGATCCAGGTGCATTCACTATCCCATACACCATTGGGTCAATTAAGTTTGCAAAATCTTTGTGTGATCTAGGAGCCAGCATCAACTTGATGCCATTAGCCATATACAAGAAATTGGAATTGGGAGTTCCAAGACCCACAACAATGAGGTTGATGATGGCTAATAGGTCAGTAAAGCGACCAGTGGGAATCCTTTGTGATCTACTTGTAAAGGTGGACACCTTCATCTTTCTAGTTGATTTCGTGATCTTGGTTTGCGAAGTGGACTTTGAGGTTCCTATCATTTTGGAAAGACCCTTTTGGCCACAGGAAGAGCTTTGGTAGATGTTAAGAGAGGAGAGTTGAAGTTTAGACTCAACACGAATGACGTAAAGTTCAATATTTGCATGTCAATGAAACAGCCACAAGATATAAATGTAGTATCTGTGATAGAGGTGGTTACTGATGAAGAAATGAGAGTACCCATTGAAGAGAGGATGGCTGTTGAAACCTTAGCAGCAGTGCTGATGAACTTTGATGTTGATTTCTGGTCTGACTATATAGAGACCGTGAATGCTTTGCAGGGTATGGAAGCACACTCGTATGCTCCAAAGAAATTAGACCTGGATGTGAAAAACAGGCCAAGTCCTCCAGCAAAACCATCCATTGAGGAACCACCGGTGCTGGAACTGAAACAGTTACCCAGTCACCTCAGGTATGTATTCTTAGGTACTAACAACACTTTACCTGTGATCTTGGCCACAAATTTAAATGAAGAACAGGTTCAAGAGGTGATCAAGATATTGAGAAGGTACAAAAGGTCCATTGGCTGGACCATTGTTGATATAATTGGAATACCTCCAGGTATATGCACCCATAAAATTCAATTGGAGGAGGACTGCAGCCCAAGCATTGAACACCAGCGAAGTTTAAACCTATCTATGCAAGAGGTGGCAAAAAAGGAAATCATTAAGTGGTTAGATGTTGGGGTGGTCTATCCAATTTCTGATAGTCACTGGGTCAGTCCAGTGCAATGTGTGCCCAAAAAGGGAGATATGACTGTTGTGGCAAATGTCAAAAATGAATTAGTCCCACAAAGACCAATCACTGGATGACGAGTGTGTATCGACTACAGGAAGCTCAACAAGTGGACTTTGAGGGATCATTTCCCCATGCCTTTCATGGACCAGATGCTTGATAGGTTGGTAGGTAAAGGGTGATATTGTTTCTTAGATGGATACTATGGCTACAACCATATATCAATTGCTCCTGAAGATTAGGAAAAAACCACCTTCACATGTCCTTATGGCACCTTTGCGTTTAAACGCATGCCATTTGGACTGTGTAATGCACCAACAACATTTCAAAGGTGTATGATGTCCATTTTCTCAGATATGGTAGAGAACACTCTAGAGGTATTTATGGACGACTTCTCTGTAGTAGGTAATACTTTTGATGGTTGTTTGTTGAATCTTAACAGGGATTTACAGAGATATTAGGAGGCCAACCTAGTGCTGAATTAGGAGAAGTGTCATTTCATGGTAAATGAGGGCATAGTCCTGGGACACAAAGTATCACATAAGGGGATAGAGGTCAACAGGGCCAAGATTGAAGTGATTGAAAAGTTACCTCCGCCAATCTGTGTGAAGAGTGTTAGAAGTTTTCTAGGACACACCGGGTTCTATAGGCATTTCATCGAGGACTTCTCTAAAGTTACACACCCCATGTGCAAACTTTTGGAGAAGGAGGTAAAATTTGTCTTTGATGAGGCATGTCTCAAAGCTTTTGAATGCCTAAACGAGAAGTTAATATCTGCTCCAGTGATCATTGGCCCAGACTAGGCGAAGCCGTTTGAGGTAATGTGCGATGCTAGTGGGATTGCATTAGGAGTTGTGTTGGGGAAGAAGCACAACAAGATGTTTCATCCGATTTACTATGCTAGTAAGTCGCTGAATGGGGAACAACGAAACTACATAGTCACTGAGCAGGAACTATTGGCGATGGTATATACATTTGAAAAATTCAGAGCTTACTTGCTGGGCACTAAGGTGATAATTCATACAGACCATGCTGCCCTGAGATACCTCATGGCAAAGAAAGATGCCAAGCCTAGGCTGATCCGATGGGTGTTGCTTCTCAAAGAGTTTGACTTTGAAGTGAAGGATAGGAGAGGATGTGAGAACCAAGTAGTTGTTCACCTGTCTAGGTTGGAGGCTGCAAAGAAGGAAGAGCTGGAGCTTGAAATAGATGATATATTCCCAGATGAGCAGGTATTAGCTGCAACTCTTAACCTTATTCCTTGGTTTGTTGATTATGCTAATTTTCTTGCTAGTGATGTAATGCCTAAAGGACTAACATTTCAACAAAGAAAGAGGTCCATGCATGATGTAGGTAAGTATTTCTGTGATGAACCTTATTTGTACAGGATTTGTGCTGATAACATCATCAGGCGGTGCATTCCTGAAGCTGAGATGCTGCATATTTTGGAGGCCTGTCACTCATCTCCAGTAGGTGGTCATCACGGAGGTGCTCGAACAGCCCACAAAATACTTCAGTGTGGGTACTACTGGCCCATAATTCATCAAGATGCAGTGGACATAGTAAGGAGCTGTGATGTGTGCCAGTGGCAATGAGCCATCTCTCGGCGCCATGAGTTACCCATGACACCCAACTTAGAGGTAGAGTTGTTTGATATGTGGGGAATTGACTTTATGGGCCCATTTGTGAGTTCCTATGGACAAAAGTATATATTAGTTGCAGTGGACTGTGTGTCCAAATAGGTTGAGGCCATTGCTTTACCTGAGAATGGTTGCAAGAGTGTAGCTAGCTTCTTAAAGAAGAATATTTTCTCAAGGTTTGGCACACTCAGAGTCATTATCAGTGATAGTGGTTCTCACTTCTGCAATAAGGTGTTCAATGCTCTTCTGACCAAGTATGGGGTTAAACAACACAAGGTTGCTACGCCTTATCACCCATAGACCAATGGACAAGTAGAGGTTTCCAACAGGGAAATCAAGGCAATCTTGGCAAAGACAGTGAATGCCAATAGGGCAGATTGGGCACGGAAGCTAGATGATGCTCTATGGGCATATCGAATAGCTTTCAAGACACCTATTGGTATGTATCCATATCAATTGGTGTTTGGAAAGGCATGTCATTTGCCGGTTGAGCTTGAGCATAGAGCACTATGGGCGTTGAAGAAGCTAAACCTCAATTGGAGTGAAACAACAAACTTGAGGTTGGATTAGATCAATGCGATAGATATGAGTTCCGTCTGAGAGCCTATAAGAGGTTGGCACTGTATAAGGAGAGGATAAAGATTTATCATGACAAGCATATTGAGAAAAGAAGCTTCACTCTTAGTGACTTGGTGCTACTCTTCAACTCCAAACTTCGTCTGTTTCCAGGAAAGTTGAGATCTAAATGGTCTGGACCTTTTAAGGTCACACAAGTGTTTCAATCTGGTGCTATTGAGCTGGAAAATGATAAGGGCGAGAGGTTCAAAGCTAATGGCCAGTGAATCAAGGCATATTTGGGTGTTCTTGAGGATGTGAAGATTGTAGAGGAATGTAAACTTGATAAGGTCTGAGTAATCAAGTAACCTGCGTCGCGCCGCGACTTTAAATTGTGCGCTACTTGGGAGGCAACCAAAGATGTAATTGTACTAGGTATTTTCCCTTTTTCCTTATTTTTCTTTGTTTTATAGAGTCACTGCGTGTTGATGTGTGCAGGGGATAATAGGTGGAAAAGTGCAGTAACTGGGTGCAGAGTGTAGACTGATCTTCACGGATCGTGGTTCCCTTCACGGTCCGTTAACTTGAGAACCAACCTAATGAAGCTACTGGAAATTGCACGAAAAAAGGTTCACGGAAGGGTTCATGGTCCGTCAGAGCTTGTACGGACCGTCTAGCCTCTCGTGAACCTTAAATATGAATGTTAAGTTTCCAATTCATGTACACGGACCGTGAAGCCCTTCACGGCCAGCTCACGATCTGTGGTCTTCCTCAGTCAAGTGTTTCATCCAAGTCAGAGTCACGGACTGTGATGCCCTTCACGGGCAAGTTCACGGTCCGTAGTCTATGACCCAGTCCTACTAGATCCGGCCCGACCCGTGCTTAGTTCAATTGAAAATTGAAACGTATTTATTCAATTCCAAATGCTAAAAGGTCAGTTTTCCTCCTCTTTCCTCTCCCATAACAGTCCTTTAAAGATTAAAATCAGTCCCATCATCAATCGATTCCAATTTCAACGCTGAATCTAAGCCCTAATTCTAAAATCCGCAAGAATTGCGAGTTTAGGTGGCTACTTTCTCCTGTTTTAGCGAAAAAAGTTTGTTTCTACAGTGCAAGTAAGTTCTTTGTTTAAGTTGCCATAACTGAAATTCCTTGATAGAAGTTAGTCCTAACTACTTTGATTGAGGCGATTTGAGTAGGTGTAGGTGTTGGATTGTCATATTTGATATTGAACTGTTGTGGGTTAAGTTGAATTGGGTGTTTTGACTTGATGTTTGTATGTGGGTATGATAATAGGGGGTTGAATTTGTATTTGTCCTAGTTGGTGATGCTTTTATGTTAATTCGTGGAGTTTAGTGTGAACTGGTTGATGAGCAAAGATTTGTTGGTCTTGAAATTGTGTAAAAATGGTGCTAAAAACATTGGATTTTAGTGAATAAGGGAAGGAGACGACTGTAACACTGGCCAAAGTGTAAGACCACGATAGGTTTTACGGATCGTGGAATCCACCACGGGCCGTAAACCAATCATGGACCACACTTGAAGTCAAGCCACCACTCAAATTAAGTTTACGGGCAGTATCACGGTATGTGGTGCACTCCACGAGCCGTGAAGCCTCCCGTGAACATCACTTGGTAAAAAGTTATGTGGCTCCTTTTGCACACTGATTTTGTCTTAACTCCACGAGGGATTTCACGGTCTGTGGTACATACCACGACCCGTACAAGCTCCCATAGAGCATACTTAGTGTAACATTTTTAAATTTTTCTGGCTTTTAGTTTTTGTTAGTTTGTTGATTCCGTGGCCCTTCCCAATGATAAATTGGGTGACGACATTCTTAAGGCAATGCGTCACGATGAAATTACACAGGGGAAGTCTGAGTACCCGATAGTGCGTCATTTGACTGTGTTGAATACTAATGAGTTTTGTATTTCTCACGTACGATAGCTCCTCGAAGAAAAAACGCAACTAAACTCCCCTCCCTTCCCACTGTTTCTCAATCAGAGGGTCATGACGACTCCGACGCTAGTAATTTTGAGGTGTAAATAAATGTCACACCTGAAGATCACTCACCTCGAGTTACCAGAACACAGACAAAGAGAGCCATTCTCCAGGACACTCTTCCCCAGTCTGAAGAGGGAGGAAGTAGTCCTGGTAACATTGTAGCGTCAGGTATGTTACGACCCGATTTCGAAAACTAAGGTTTCGAAACCATTTTTGCAACTTTGGCAATTTTGTCAAAGTTTTGGAAAATATTATAATTTGGAAGTCGCCACTTAATTTTTAGGGTAACATTAAGAAAACCATTTAAAAGGGTATTTTGAAAGAAAACATTTAAAACAAAACCAGAGTCGGGTAAGGGTTCAAATAATCCTCTAAGGAAGGGTTTAAGCATCTTAGAGAATCCTCTAACATGTGGTTGACCGACAAATTTGAGAGCTTGGCTAATTTTATAAAAATAAAAAAAAAGGATTACTTATAAAAAGTTCATGTTTGAAACTTAGATAAAAATCTTTTGATATTTGCAAAATTCCAAAAATAATCCTAACTTAAAATTTTATCTATAGTCAAGTTTTTGAACTATACAATTAATTCAAACTCATAAACATGGATTAAAGCTTTTCAATAACTATGAAAGAACATTAAAGGTTCTCAAGTTATTATAATAAGGTTAAATTACCTAACTTAAAATGGGTTTTGGAAATTTTAAAGTAAACAAGCGACAAAATATGAAATAAAAATCCCTCCAAAGACTCATCTAAGTTAAGAAAATAAATGTTAGAAGTTAAGAGCAATTATCACAAAATCACAATTTAATGAAAACAAAGTGCAAATAGAACTTGGACAATTTTAAGCTTGCTTGCTGATTCTTGCTTGCTGTTGCACTGGAAATTGGAATTTTTAAAGTCCAATTTTATTTTCCAGTCCTTTGGGCTACTGTTACTGTTGCCTTTTGGGGATTTTAACCCAATAACATGGCTTCCCTTTCACGATTCCGATGGAGGTTAACTCAAGAAGAGGAATATGCAAGAGAGGAGAGTCTGAGAGACTTGATGGGGAGTATTCATGCATAAGAAAACAAAAGAAATAAAGATAAGTAAATGGGTAAATTCTTTAATAAACTAAGTGATAAGGTTTAAGGATAATCAATTCAGCAATTTGTCCTTCACCACAATTAACCAACAAACACATTACTATCAAAGAGCTACTATCTTGACATGTTGGAATTAATCATAAGGCAAGTAAAATTATAATTTAAAGCCAATGAGAATTAAGAATATTTCATGACCAAGATGTACTTCTAACATAGTAAAAAAAAAAGATGGCAATCAAAAGGTCTCTTCCTAACAACCAATCATGTCCTAAGGACCATTTAAACAACAATCAACATTTAGCACCATATAATAATTCATGAAGGAATACAGTAGATCAGTAGATTCGGGAACTGTCACACATTGGTTTCAATAATGAACTAAAAATGACAATTACTGATTTAGATTAAAAGCTGCATCCCAAAGGCTCATATCACAGGCCAACAGATTCACATATACGCAAAGGCAAAGCTAGATTTATTTAACAAATCGATTTAACTTCTACGTGAAATAATTATTAGAAGGATATTAAATACTTAAGACCTACACATCTCTTCACCCAAACTAAATATGAAAGAATGGGAAACTGATAATGGCTACTATAATAATTGCAAACTTAACACCTCTGTATAGCAGAACAGACAAGAAAGACACAACATCTTATTTGCCATCTTGATCTATGCAATTCAACAAAGAGAAAATAATTAAGACTCCAAACCAAACATTCCCATTTCAAAAAAAAAAAGGGAAGGAGAAACAAAGGTGTTTTCATAATAAAATAAAATAAAAAGAGCAAATAGACAAGGAGAAACACAACACCACTGATAAATAACGAATAAGCAGCCTAATAGAGCAAATTCATGAAATCTCAAATAGATGAGATCCCAGATACGCAGGCAGGCAACAACTACTCTTAAATCTATCAGTCAACATGCTAACTTTAACTCACAAAATTAGTCAATTAATTGTAACTAGAACTTTTGAAACAAATAATAATTGAAACTATTCGACTGAAGACACCAAAGGTAGTTAATATGCAACTAATAAGCTGATGCAAATTAGAGAATATGCTGGAGTATTTCACTTTATTAGAACTAGCAGCTTAAACGAACTCAAAATCGATAGCTATAGGTAATAGATAAATGCAGAAACTCAAGCCAAATAATGTCAATCTATCACATTAGATAGCTAAAGTTTAACATGAACTCTCAAATAGAACAACATATATATAATAATGAAATTTGAACTTATGAATTCCAAACGAAGCCAATGTACGCAATTTGGGACCTATAGCTCAAAAGAGTGACATGGGGATCTTGGGATTTAGGAGCAACCAAAGAGAAGTTGAGTTAAAACTCAACTTTATCTAGAGCTCAACTAAATCTAGGATTAACTCATGATTCCCGAACAAATAAGATCCTTAACATAAGAAGAAAGCAAGATACCCACATTGTGAAGACGAAACTGGACGTAATGTAAACAAGGGAAGGAATGCATAATGCTCTACTGATATGCAAAAATCTAAATGTATACATACAACCCAAACAATGTAAATGAATGCTTAACCACGCAAACGGTTAGATAAGGAAATGGGGATTTCACTGATTATGAATGGGAGTGTTCAACTCCATATTTCAATTTTATTTTATTTTTACAACTTAGATAGGTGAGACAATCAAGAGAAACTAAGTACTTTCGAAAGCTTTCCAAATCAAAATAAAAGCAAGTTACATACTCCAATCTGATAGCTAGGAATTCTTGAACATAAAAAATCACAACTTCATTCAACACTGATTAAACTCATCCTAAGACAATAGCAAATCCTGAAATTAAATTAATAGAGAGGAAGACATAACTATCTCACATGTCTTTTTTTTTTAATGATAAAGAAGGCAGTAACTACTAACTACTAATCAACCTAAAATGCTTAATTTATACCTACAAACTTAGCTACCAGATTGCAACAACAAACAGGGAAAACAAATGCGAAAATAAAAGAAACATAGAAGGGGAATTACATGGTCCTGAGCAGTGAATCGGAACGATGAGTTGGGAAGACGATTCCACCTCTTCAACTCGAACAACCACACGGAGCCACAAAATTTTGAACTATGAAACCAAGAATTCCCAAAAACTTTTAGGGTACTCTGTGGTCTCCAAAAAAAAATCTCTCCCGTGAACAATGAGGAGAGGGGATTTTTATAGCACCCAAAATCTTCAAATTCTGAGGATATTTTCGATGTGGGATTTGAGAATTTTCAAAATCCCTTACCAGATAAGGATTGCCAACTGTCTAGTGTACGAATTCGTACCATTTTGAACGAAATTGGAAAAGGAAAATCGAAAATCAGAAGGGTATTATGTTGAGGATGGCATTCCTGGAAACTTGAAGCGTCCTCGAGCTCGTGCTATTCACGCGGGGAGTACGAATTAAAGGAGAAAAAGGGAACACGACAGATGAAATTGGGGACTCTAGCTTGTTCGAATTGCTTTCACTAAAGAAGAAAAAGAAAAAGAAAGAAAGAAGTGGGATGGCGGGCACGTAGGGGAGTTCTGTGTGTTCTTTCTGAGAAAAAAAGTGTGTGGGCGCGTGAGGTATAGAGGGATTAGGAAAATAGTAGAATAATTAAGGGTGTGGGCCAGTTTATTGAGAAATTAGGCCTAAAATTAGACCCAAATAAATGTATTCCATCAAGAAATTGAATTCGAAGAATGCGGTTCGATGCAAATTAAAATTAGTTAATCGAGCTTCTTAATTTGACAAGATAAAATAATTATTTTGAAATAAAAGATCGACTATACATTTAGCTCATGAATTAGTCAATTTTTAGGGAAATAAAACACACTTTTAATTAAAACACTATTTTCTGGTAAACCAATTTTTCCTAATCTTTATTAAAAGTAGTAAATATATAAATATAATATATATTTTATACGGAAATGGCAAAAAATTGCCTTGGAAACAATTTTGAAAGTATTTTTAATTTTTCAAAACAATTATTTCAAATTGTTTGAAATTGAAGAAGCTTGAAAATTAATTAAATTGTGGAGGGTCAAAATCGGGTGTCAACAAGGTAGTAAATCTAATGATGGTCCAGGTAGCCAATCTAATGCTGACTTGGGGGAAAGTGCAGAATCTGAAAGCAGTTATCAGGAAGAGGCAAACACCTCCCTACCTGCGGCGAATACAAAAGTTGAAACTGGAGCACGAGAGGAAGTGGCTACTATAGAGGATGATGAAGAGATCACCGATGATGATACTATGGTGATGTATGTGAACGCCCATGAACATAACCCTACACATAGATCACAGCTGATTGCATGTTACCGTTCCATGTGGACTGTGAAACGATTCGAAGAATTTTTCAACAATGGAATTGTGACCAAGACTGGCAGTTTCAAGAAGCGGGCAATCATGCCTGAGACTAGAGTGGTGGTAGCTGACATTAAAGCATTCCCGGACATTTATCGGACGTTTCAATTTCATCAGTTCGATTGGATGGACAATGCACCTGGGGATTACTCTTACTACTTGACTAAGGAGTTCTACTCCTCGTATGCAGCCACACTGATGAATTTTGCTGCGGACACAGAGACTACGAAGCGTGGACAGAGAGACATTGCCATTACATGGGGTCCACTCAATTCTATTATTATTCTAGGCAAATTAGTAGATATCTCGAAGGCCACTATTAACAGGATATTGCATGGCCCCGGATACTCTGTACCGGCTTCAGTTGGCTTTTTCGAGGGCAAACATCATGAAGTCACTAGTGACATTACTATGGAGATTTAGAGTTCTCGCGGGACGGTGTTGCGCTGGATTGCAAAACAAATTGCCATAGATGGGGAGAATGCAGTTTGGGTCACCACGATGCCGACACTGATTCCAAAAGCTTCGTCATCATTTCCAGCCAAGGTATGGTGGGCTATTGTGTGTGCCCAATTGAGACCTACAAGAAACGACAACACTTCCCTGGTTGGTTACCCGGTCAATGTGGGACGAATCATAGCTACTGAGATGAGAAACAAAGTATTGAATGAGAAAGTCGGGTTTCCATTTCCCTGTCTGATAGGGAAATTATGTAGACAAGCAGATATTCCCCTTAACAAGCTCATTGACAGATGGCGTGACGCATTCAGACTCATCCAGGTTTCGAAAATCTAGGATGTCGCGAATCATCTTTTTGGCGCAAATTCTGCAGCTGTGGGTACTTTAGCTGTTGTTCCACATGTCCCACTTGATATTCAACAGGCAGACAAAGGCCTAGAGCAGGGAGAGTCATCCTAGCCTTCCACAGAGGCACCACCATCACTAGCTTTTGCCTCCCAGGCTCCAGGTACTTTTGTTACTATTTATATGCTCTTTCTTGAGAAATTGGTTGCAGATCAGCGCCAGACCAGGACATTGGTAAACCAAATTGTACTCCTGATGCCTCAGCTGATAGAGACGAAGGTGTTAGCTGCGAAAAAAAAGATCAAAGATGAGGTGCAGACAGAGTTGGCTGTCTTAAAAGACAGATTGGATGGTTTGGAGAACCTTGTCCAAGTTCGATTCCAGGCTGCCGGGTCAGTAGATATTGAAGAGTTCAAATCACAGTTGGCCGAGATGAGAACTCTGATTGCTAAACTGGCAGTAAAGCTAGTACAGGTACCCACTCTGATAATGCCAAAATCTTTAATGCAAATGCTAACTTAGGCACCCTCCACTCAATCAATTGATGATCTTTGGGAAGAACTCCCCACGAGTAAGTCTGGCAAAAGAAAACATAAAGCTAGAGAAATTGATGAGGAGACCCCTACTGACCCAGCCAGAGAGGAAAAAAGGTAAGAAAAGAG
This sequence comes from Solanum raphanifolium, assembly GCA_036250405.1. Classification (NCBI taxonomy): domain Eukaryota; kingdom Viridiplantae; phylum Streptophyta; class Magnoliopsida; order Solanales; family Solanaceae; genus Solanum; species Solanum raphanifolium. The sequence continues at coordinate 11,810 of JAJOOE010010696.1, forward strand.
AGCTCGTAGAACATCAAAAAGGGAAGCTCGAGAAAAGGAAGCCCTTGAACAACAACATCGAGATGCCAATGTTGATCCAACGACCGGCGCCTAGAGCGTCGTAGGTATAACCCCTCCTCATAGCCTGTGTTTTATTGTTCTGTATCGACTTTGAGGGCAAAGTCCCTTTTATTTGGGGAGGGGGTGGTGAGGGCAACCTGTAATAGCTGTTAAAAATGAGGTTGTCTCTGTATGTTACTATTTTTGGGTGTTGAGTTGTGCAGCAGCTAATCTGTGAAAAATGAGGATCTGAATCTGAGTTTGACTATTAGGATCTTTAGATGACATCTTAGATACTGATATGTTGAATATGGCTAATCTGACAATTAATTGGTGAACCAAGAAACTGAAAAATGCAGTCATGTACCGTGTGTGTAGGTTTTGATTGAAGTCTAACACTAGGAGCAGAAACTAGAACTTGCCTAAGTAGTCTTGCTTGAATCTGAGAATAACTGGATAGGAAAGGATCAGTAGGCCATTTTTGTTAAACCAGTAAAAATCCAAAAATAAAATAACCAAATGAAAAAGCTTATCACTTGAACCCAATTTGAGCCTAAAATCAGTCTTTGCTATTACCCAACACATATCATATCCTTGGTTCTCCGAAGGTACGATATTACAACTTAGGCCAAAAGCCTAAGTTGGGGGTGATTGCAATCTGAACAGAAAGAAAAAGGAAAAAGAAGGTTCAACCAGTGAGCTAAGTGCATATCAAAATTGCATATAAAAAAAAGAAAAAGAAAGAACAGAAAAAAGAAGAAAAGAAAAGAAAAAGGAAATAATAGCTACTGGGTCGTGCTGAAATAAAGAAAAAAAAAGGGAATCACTCAGAAAAGAGTTATGTGAAAACGAAACTTTGGAAAACAAAGGGACTAGTCACTCACGAAACCAAATATCCATTCCTTAGCCCCGAGTCTATGTTACAAGCCAATAAAGTCCTACAGTGATCCTATTATGGGTATTTGAAAGATAGAGTGTTGAAAGCGAGGGCAAGCCTATGGTAGTTTGTTGTTAGAGTTAGAAGTTCTTTGAGAGCGTGAGCGTAGTACTCAGTCCCAACTATTATGGGCGAGGGATTTCTTTGGTGTGAGGACACAGTGGTTGCATTTGGAAGTAGATTGTATGAGCCGATAATTCACAAGCATAAGCATGATTGACTTTGAGTAATGAGATGTCATGTATTGATCCTTATATGTTAGATTCAGGATTTTGGATACAATTGTTGTTTAAAAAGGCTCATGCATAGTTTCAAAAGTGTCTGAACATTGTGAGGACTAAATGTGTTGTTGTATCATCACTTGAGGACAAGTAATGGTTCTAAGTTGAGGGTGTTGATGTGCCGCGAAATCATGGCACATTTGATGCTTAATAACTATGAACTAATACTAGAATTAAGTGAAATTTTGTATTATTTGATGGGTTTGTTGAATGTGTAGGCAGAATTTAGTTTGTGTAGAAAATGAAAAAGAAGCTGCCAAATGATGATGATTCAAAGTAAAGTTTACGACCAAATTCATGGACCGTGACCTTCATTACGGTCTGTGGTTGAGCTCGTGAAAGTGAGGTAGTGTTGGGCCTGGAGAAGATGAAGAGCATGAATAACCAAGTGAAGACCACGGAGGGTTCTACGGGCCGTAGTCCTCACCACGGACCCTGGTACCTGCCGTGAAGTTGAACCAGTGTGAAAGCAAGGAAGAGTGGAAAGAATGTTGGAACCAAGTGAAGACCACGAACGCCATCACGAGTCGTAGTCCTCACTACGAACTGTGGTACAATTCGTAGTCCTTGTTCCAATGGGTAGCATTGAAGACTCAAAGTTTGGGAAAGTCCAAGTAAAGACCACAGACGTTTTCATAGGCCGTGGCCCATATGACGATTGTGGTCTCGTCCGTGATGCAATTTCCAGTGACCAAGTTTGAAGACCCACTTTTGGGAATCTCTAAGGGAAGACCACAGAGGGTTTCACGGACCATGAAGCCCTTGACGGGTCGTGGTAGTGGCCGTGAAAAAGGCCCGACGATTCAGTCCTAGTTCGATTAGGACTCATTTTAAACATTCTATTTTGAATTACTTTAGGTCATTTTGGACGATTATTCACTATCTTACGTTTTACGACTAAGAAATACATCATTACTCTTAGCTTTTGATTTTGGGATTTCGATTATTGTTATCAGTTGGAAGTTCGGATACAGATTATCAGATTATCGAAGTGATTGTTGAGTTGCTAATTATTTTTGTAAGTCTTTTCTTAACATGTTTTCATTCTTCATTACTGATTGTTTACGTGAAAGCATGAGTGGCTAAATACCACGACTGGGGTTGTGGGATCCATGACGAAATTCTAGTTACGATTCCGTAAAACGAGTAAGGGCAGTCTGTGTTTACAATCTGTAGTTTTTAGCTTTCGATATCATTATAATCTAGTGACTGCACACATTAGATGAGCCTGTATCTGATATTTGTTCGAGAGAAAAATACCAGTTAGGAAAAAGCTGAACCAAATTAATAAATTGGAGTTAAAGCTTGAGTTCGATAGAAAAGAACATTAACACCATCTTATTGTAAACGAGGGTCAATGTTAGTAACACCCTAGGGTCAAGAGAACATGGGTGATAATTATCTGATTAGGCTGAGAAGTGTCAGATAAATCTAACTCACAATGATTATGTAAACATTGATTTGCTTGACGCTCAATTACGGAAGAACACTAGAACTGATGTTATGGTGAACACAATCCTGGTTTCTCTTAATTAACTGAATTAACCTTACAACGAAATAGTCTATTAGTCGTGAATTTGGATTTTGACTACAAGTTTTGGTAATTATAACATTTCAACCAAACCCAATTTACTTTTCGTTGTTATTTGTTTAGGAGATAATAACAACATTCGAATAAACGCAACAGTAAAACCTTATCTGTAAAGAAATTCTCCGTGGGATCGACCTCAACTCTAGTTGAGTTCTGTAAATTGACAACAACCGTTTACACCTCTTATTCAAGTGTAAGTTTGGATGTATCAAATTTCTAGCTGGAATGAAACAGTATTTATCACTTGGCTTTGATGAATAGTGTATTGGATTCTTTACCTACTTATAGTATGTCCTTGTTTGCTCTACCAACAAAGATTGAACAAAGACTTGATAAAGTGAGCAGAAATCCTTCAACCTTGTCAATTGGAAATCACTACTCAAGCAGAAGAATGTTGAGGACTGGGGATCAAGAATCTAAGGATACACAATAAAGCTTGTTAATGAAGTGCCTTTGGAGGTTCACATAGAGAAGCAAGCTTTGTGGAGCAGGGTGATCATTGTTAAATACAGCTTAAAGGTTATTGGTGCATTAAACCAGTCAAAAAAACTTATGGAGAAGCATAAGGAATCTATGGCCTGAATTCAAACAACTCATAAGTATTAGAGTTGTGCAAAACGGTTTTCTGGCTGGATGAATGGATTGGTCATAGTCCATTGAAGGACCAATTCCCAGACCAGTACAATGGAGTTTTGTCTTATAATGCTACCGTGACTGACTCTAGAGTCAATGGAACTTGGTGAGTTTTAAAAGAAATATGAATGATTGGGAATGTACGAGAATATGTGATTTTCATCACTTACTGGAAAGCTTTCAAGGTTGCACATCTGGTGAAGACAAATTGAATGGAATGGCTGCATGAAAGGAGAATTTTCAGTAAAGTCTAGTTACAGAATCCTGAACAAAGAAGAATAACATCTCAAACCATGGCCTTAGAAACAAATATGGAGTCAAGTGCTCCTCCATGCAGACTCTATTAATCATCTATGTTTGCATTGTCCTATTACAGACCAATTATGGCAGCTATTTCTCAACTTGGTCGGTATCGGATGATCTATGCCGGGGAATACACAAGATTTTTTGTCTTGTTGATATAGGCAAGGATTGGACAAAGCAAAATTAAGTTGGTAGAAATCAGTGCAGACGATTTCAAGTTAGATTGTATTATGTCATTTCACTTTTGGGGTAAAACTATAAAGGACAACACAAACGATGCAATAACTTTACAAGAATTTTTAGTGTCTCTCTATTCACTTGTAGAGAATCTTAGCACTACCTTTGAGCTTTTTATAAATACAATTATTACCATTTCAAAAAAAAATAAGGATTTGTATGCATCAAAATGTCAAAAGATGAACAGATGTATGAAAAAGAGCAAGGATATCGGAAATTACGTAAGATTCCATGTCTATGTTGAGTGTCTCCACATGAGACGAGGCCAAGAGTAGCAACTCCATACAAGTTATACTCTGATATATGAAACTTTAGTGTTAGACATTTGCATTTCAATTCTGGAATATGCACTCCATCTAGCTGCAGCATGAATAGGACCTGGTGCAGGAATACCAATGAAACTAGTAAAGAACAGAAAAAGAGAAAGAAATAAAAAGAACATAGATGACGATAGTCGTATGACAATGGTAGATATCTAAATACTATAAGCAATATCAATGTATGAAATGCTACTTCACCAAGTCATATTTTGCCGGTTTGACAAATATCGAAATTCAAAAGGTGACAGATATTACACAGAGATTTTTTTCCTTATTTTTGCAGAAATATTCATGTTTACAAAAGCAGTCAATTATATTATACTGCATTCTGCAACTGTTATCTAATAAAGTAATTTTGAGTCAGTAATAAACCTCTACAAACCAGGTTCCGACTGTTAGCTCTGTCACATGTCTCAATTTGGAGAAAATGATCAAAATGGTCCTTCATGTATAGATGTTGATTTATTTTGGTCCTTAATATATATCACTCAATAGAAATAGTCCTTAATGTATGCAAAATAAGTACCATTTTTTATCCTAAACCCTAAATTTAACTTTTCTCTGTTAAAACTAACGGCCCATTCCAGTACTCATTTCTCTGTTCTCTTTGGCTGCTCTGTCTTCCTGTCTGCTTCTCTCTAAAACTGCATCATCTTCTTAAAATAGATTTTAAAAGCTCTTCTTCTTTTTTTCATTTTTAATTATCTTCTGTGTTGTCTTCGTTAATCCCTAAAATAGATGAAAATTTATATTTTCCACATGTATGTAAAAGTTCGTACCTATGGAAAAATATTTGAAATTTGACTCCTGGTAGATGTCCGATGACCGACCATTCTCACAATGAACATGAATAAAAAACAAGTCTTCTACGAGCCCCTCCTCATTTGGAGCATTCCTACTAGTTTTTTTGCTACTTTTCTCACTTGTCAACTCCATCTTCTTTTAGAAAAATTCAATACTCATTATGATTTGAGCACCTTGTTCCATTTTTTCATTAATGGTATGAATGACTTTATTTTTAGATGCTTTGACTGAATCAAAAAAAATTATTCAAACTGGTAATATAGTGATATAAGAAGTAGCATATCCATGCTTTTGGATGATATAGACACAAAAAATTCTCCATTATTTTATTACTATTTAGTTTATAATCTCTTTTGAATGACTTAGATGATTTTTGGACTGGATGAGCTAATTAGTTAATTCAATGAAACATGAAAATTGAAATTAATAGGTGAGTCTTTTTTTGCCCTTCCACTGAATCCAATAAATTTTCAGTTGATCCAAAAGCTAGAAATTACTTGAAAAAAAGAAGAAAAAAGTTATGGGTGAGTTTGAATAATCAATATATGGGGGTAGATTAGTATCCTCTTATTGAGGAAGAACAAGTACAGAAGAACCAGAGAAGGGGAACGTTAGTTTATAACAGTGAAAAAGTTAAATTTAAGGCTTAGACCAAAGTGATAGCCATTTTATATACATTAAGGACTATTTCTATCAAGTGATATATGTTAAAAGGACCAAAATAAATCAACCCTTATACATGAAGGGTCATTTTGATCATTTTCTCTCTTAATTTGTGAAGATAATCTTGCACGAGCGTCCAAAACACACGATGATAATTACGGCATTTGTCAAACTCACCATACTCGTAATCATCCTGAATGTCACTCTCACATCTGATATCAAAAGTAATCTCAGCAGTGACCAAGGAAGATACATTCACTAGTCTACACTTAAAATCATCAATGTCGCTTGAAATCTCCAAATGCTGAATATATGGTGCAACAATTTCCAAAGTGTGAACACCTTCTTCATACTCCGGCCAAATGTCTTTCCACTTTAATATCTTTAAATTAGGATTATTTATTTCCAGACGGCGAAAACTATGGAAAAGAGATAATTCTAGAGATTCTAAAGCAGGACAACCTGACAATAACTTTACAATGACTTCATTGTATAACTTCACATGCTCAAGTTTCAGTTTCTTCAGAGATTTCCATGATATAATAGCTCGTAAATCAAAAGCACAATCAGACAAAGATAATGTTCTCAACGATGAGCAAGTATACAACATTTGAGGCAATGTGTACATGTCAGAAAAAAACTGACTCCAATTTAATATCTTCAACTTGGTTTTCTATAACATAAGTAAGCCATTGTTTGACATTGAAGCTGTAACGAGCAATGGACCAGAAATCTAGATGGAATTTTCGGATTTTGGAAGAAGAACGTTGAGCAAATGCATAGTCTACGAAGGATACAAAGTTTTCAGCTTCCGACTGCTTGTTACAGAGTAAAACGAGATTATCAGTACAAGTCCAAAGATGTTGCCACTTTTTTGAGACAAGAGATGTGTTGAAAGCATCCTTTATCGGCAAAACAGAGATAATTTGAACCAGAAGCGACTCCGGCAGCTTGTTGATTTCGTCTAGGGTTTCCTCATCCGCCATTTTTTTGGGTTTTTTCCACATTTTGTTCTTCTTTGGGGAAAATTTCCTGGCGATACTAAATTGTGTGTAATTTAACACTATGATCAATATTAGTATTTAGTTTACCAAAAATACGTTTCTATTACTACCAAAAATACTGAAACAGTTGGTAAAATCCTTCTTTTATTTTTGGTAAGTATAAAAATACTCTAGAAGTTGAGGCAATTATTATAGTTTCATTTCAAATTATTGTAAGTTTTATTAAAAATATTTTTTTACTTTACTAACTAAAATTAGATACATGATGGATCTGGCTCCTCTGCATTTTTCTTCTCTCCATTTTTCTCAAGTTCCTACTTGGATTAGTGACACATGACATATGTTAAAATAAATGGCTAAGATTTAATTTTCCAAAGTAAATCTCTAACTATGATTTAACTAATAAATACAATATATATTTAGTATTAAAAATTATTATAATCTCACAATCTTAGCAACATATTATCTTGTCCGTAAATATAGGGAAAAAAAAAGTTCTTCCTAATTACTTTTTTTTTACGTGGGATTTTTTTTACTTTTCTTTTAAATATTGAACTGTTGTCAAATATAGCTAATGTTAATTTTGGAGGAAGTAAAATAGGAAAAATAATACTCTTCAATAGCTAATGGTTAAAAAGAAAAATTCAATGAAAAAATGCAATAAAAATATTAACTTAAAAATAAAATAAAATTAACATCCTAAGTAAAAAATTTAGGAAGAAAACTTTTTTCCCCCTAAATTTATGAACAAGATAATATATTGTTAAGATTGTGAGGGTTACAGTAATTTTTAAAATTAAATATATAATATATTTATTAGTTAAATCATCGTTAGAGATTTACTTTGAGAAATTAAATTTTAGCCATTTATTTTAACCTATGCCATGTGTCATTAATCCAAATAGGAAGTTGGGGAAAATGGAGAGAAGAGAAATGGAGAGGAGTCGGATCCATACAGGATATACCCCATCTGCCACATAATATAGCAAGTGGTCCCACTTGGAACTTATTTTTTTATTTTATTGAGTTGAAATTCAAATTATGTTTACAAAAGATAAATAAATATTAATATATTAGTATTCTTGAAATTAAGTTGGCCATGACCAAACTAGACTTTTTTAGCCTAGAGCCCTAGACCAAAGTATATTTGAGCGGATCATGACCGAAATTGAATTTTAAGTATATGGGGGCATTTGCTAACTCATGGTTGTCATTGTATCACATTGATTGATGAAGAATTTGACTGTCGTCTGTCAATAGCTCGGGGACTAAAATTAATAATTCGTGCCAAGTTCATGGTGATTGATGCTATGGGAAATGACAGTCAAACAAACTCTAAGGTTAATTGTTACATCAAGAAATAACCTTCAGCAAAAAAAATAAAAAATAATCAAGAAGTAACTAATTAAGGTATGAACTAGACTACTAGTTAAGGATTAACAATAACTACTATAGATATCATACAGGCTTCATGTCACCTTTGGTGAGCAGTATGAGATATACTAGTGAGAAATGGCTGCTGTAAAGTAATCAAATTACTTCGTTTATAGCTGCTCAACTTGCTCTATTTCTTGATGTCAGCTGATGATTCTGTGCAGTACAATGCCACATTAATCTTGGCAGATTGAGTCAGTCGTTCGTTCCTTTAGAAGATTGATGTATGTGCCTCGTGATATGCTTTTAGGTTAACCCCAAGGAGTAGTTACTCCTTGGATGATCTTCCTAAGAACTCTGCCACCAGATTTGAAAATGCAGAACTGTTCTTCAATAACTGGTTAGGAGTATCAAATTCGAGAATTTTTCCTGCGACAAACAAGACGGAGTTTAGAAGAATATGATGTGTGTATTCTCAGATGTTCTATGTCTTCATCTTTTTGAGTTCTTAGCCTGTTGCAGGTTAATGGTTGCAAACTTGCACTTGCACTATATTCTGCCACTACTATTGTCATGCAGTTGTATACACTAGCTTTTATATTAATCATTCAAACTGTACTATATTCTTACTTTCCTATTAACATGTATGCTTAATTTACTTGGTTATGCTGTTTTGTGTGTGCTTGTGGTGCTAGGTCCTGTATCTTTACCTTCACCAAGAACTAGAACAAGATCATTATCGATCACTGTGGGTATCCGATGTGCCACTGTTATAAC
>JAJOOE010010697.1:0-23662 GCA_036250405.1 Solanum raphanifolium
TCATATTTCCACAAAAGAACAAGTAGCAGATCTGTTGACCAAAAGCTTAGGAAGGCAACAACATGAGCATTTGATGTCCAAGCTGAGTTTGAAAGATACCTTCCAACCATCAGCTTGAGGGAGGGTGTTGAGCTAAGAAGAAAACAGTAGCTTAATGACAGCTGGCACTAATCCCAGTCATCTTATTGTAACAGAATATTGTCAAGTTGTTAGACAGTTAGATGTAATTGAGTATAGCAGATGTGTATATATATAATGTAGTCTCCACAGTGTAAAGACAGTAAGTGAAAATAAGAAAGCTCAGTTTCTAATTCATCTTCTCCCAATTCTCTCTACTGCTTAATCTGAAGAAACTCATGGAGTTTAACAGAGTAATTATTTTTTAGGTGACATAATAGTGTAAAAGTTCATCGATCTCTATAGAAAATGTGGAGAAACAAATAAACAAACCTCTGATTGCTTGTCCACAGAACCATGCTTACGATGGTTTTGTGGTTTCATTCTGAGCTTCTGAGGATGTAGTTGTGGTGCCTCAGGTGGTGGAACCATCATCATCGGTGGTGGAGAAGCAGAAGGGATTATTAGCTGGACACATTGTAAAATTTTCTCCAACAATCCTTAGACAACTTTGGTCAGCACTACTTTGGCTTTGATGTTGACTTTGACTGAGGCTATGGTGGCGATAATGGTACTTTTGCCGAGCCATTCTCTTCTTCCTGGCAGAAGATCCCAATCTCACCATTCTCATAGAAAATTTGGTAAGGATATTGACGGAACAAATCGTGAGCTGGATTAGCATTTGTGGTGCCATTATCACGAATTAATGGATTGTACGTATTCCACCGCGGAGTCCATAGTTTGATATTCCATTTTCCCATTTACTGTTTGACTCAAGTGAGGTGCAAATGAAGGTCCGTTATAGTAAGGATCGCCTTCAAACCCCATAAACGTAGGGGTTGGGTAAAAGGGCTCGCGGGGAGGTGGTATCCATGGCGATGGATTGAAGCCAATGTTACACTAGAAACCGTAGTTAGGGTTTGGATTTGGGTTCATTAAGAGATTCAGCTGTTGCTGCTTCACTCATTTGTTTTTTTTGTAGCTGGTATTGTGCTACCCATTCAAGTATGAGTGTCAACAACTGTTTCTTCCCTTCTTTTGTGGACCCCAAGCATTTCGAAGCGCTTTCTATAGTGGAATGATGGAGCTTATTGTTCCTCATGTCTTGTACAGAGATCAAGTCTTTGTTTTTGCTTCAGCCACTCAAAGAAGAATAACAGCTGGCTCGCCGTCACCTTGGAAAAGATCACTCATTAGCCCAAAATTTTGATCGTCGTCTTGTGAGAGTTGGAATCCCGACTCTGTCATGTTGTTGAAAATTTCCATCACTTGGGGAAACGCGGATCATCCCAAAATTGATCATTCCTATCTATAACATCCATGTATCCGAGATCTTCCATCACGCTTAAGCAATCGTCATCATTATCTTACATAGTTTGTTGCTGACATTTTGTCCATATGACAATATACGTTGTCACCTGAATGGTGCTAGCAGCAGTTCACATTTTTAAGAGATGAAACAAAAAAACAACACTAATGTTATTCCACCATGGATGACATAGACAGCTCAATTCTCTTTTCCACACTGGGTAAACGCACATAACAATATGGATAAGTATGGTTTAATTTGTTAGTAATTTTTATTTAGGCGAAATGGTCTGATGATCCTTGAATATGTATGGGTTTGTATTCTGAATTTTTCTATTTAACTATTTACCAACTGAAGCCTTAGATTTAATCAAAAGAAGCTTTGTAAACCCCTCCTACCATGTGTGTAGTTCACTCATTCTAAATAGATGACATGTCAAATTCATGTCACACAAAATTAATAACATGTCATAATAATCTTCATTAATTATTTTAAAATTTTCTTAACTAAAATTATTAAATAAAAGGTAATATAATAAAATTTAATTTTTTCTTCAAACTAAAATTTGGGACTCCAAAGTGACCACTAACCATACATCTTCTCCCCATTTCCATGGTGAAATGGCCAAATTTCACCGGAAAAAGTCGTCGCTGCTGCCACTCCTTTTGCCGGCGAGACCACATATACTCTCTCCCACACCCGTCTCCATCTCCGCCAGACCCTCACCAATTTCCTTTCCTCCTTCTCCAACCTACACAAATCCATCAATCCTAAGTCGTTGCTTCACCACCAGCTCCGATTGGCAAATCTCCTCGCCGCCTCTCGTTTTGGCAAAAAAAAGGAACCAGCACCACCTCTCTCTCACTCCACTACGAATCAGTGGACTCCAGCAAACACCGTCGTTCTCGCCTTTCATCTGCAAAGCAATGGACTCAATGAGGCGCCAATGTCAATGCCAAGATCTGTTAAAGAAGATGACAATATTGTGTAGAGAAGAAAGAAAAGGGGGTTGGGCAGGGATTGGAATGGCTGAAAATGGTTGAGTGTGTGAAGAAGAAGAGTTTTGAAAAAAAATATTTTCTTAAATTTATTCCTTTATAATTTTAATATTTTTAACTTAAATATGGTATTCACTTGCCTTTTACACGCGAGTAATCACACTTTCTTGCCAACTCGACCATCTTAATGACACATCAACATGGTCAATGGTTACAAGGGTTTGTTATATTGTTTTATTAAGTAGGTGTTTGGCCATGCGATACCATATCACGATATGGTATCGTGAGATGAAATTAGTGTTTGGACATGCGATTTTACGCTGATTCCATATCATGAGATGTGATTTCATATTCTCTAAAAACTATGATATGGGAATTCTGTATCATGATTTGAGATATTTTTAATATAAAAATTGATCCACAAGTTTATATTTTGTTAAAACAATCCCACATTTATATCTAATAACCATTTATTTTATATGTAAATAAAATTTATAATGACATCATTACTTTTTAAAAATTATTATTCTCACCAACATATAGTTACTTTAACTCACACCAATCGATTGTTGAGTAATATTAAAGACTAGTACACTACAATTTATGTTCAATTTTATTATTGAATTAAAGTTTGATGAATTAAAGTTAGATGAAACAATTACTTAAGTGGAGAACAAATAGCAATGAAATAATATATTATGCGATTTTATACATTTTTGTTTATTTGGTAAGATTGGATAAACAATTGGGGCAATTTTAATAGTTTTACAACTTAAGAAATTTTTATGTTTATGAGAAAATATACAACATCAAAATTTCATATCGCAAGTCCAAACAAAACTTCAATTTCATCTCATAATTCCATATTATGATATCATATCATGATACCATATTGCATGGCCAAACGGGCCCTAAGTTTAAGAGTTCAGTTGGTAAAAGGCATAGTATATAGAAGGGTCCATAATACAAATTTGTACAAGTGATCATTTCACATTTTTTTATGAACTCACATACTAATATATTTGTGTATGGACATGCTATCATTTAAAAGAGTCTAATTTATAATCTAATAAAATATTAAAATATTTGAGCCTAAAGGTGAATGTCTAAGGAAATTAATTTAATAAATCATTATCCTTTTCCTTATGTCTGAGGAAGACTTTTCTGAAAAAACATTTCAGAATTCTTAAAGGAATTTGGTCTGTAAATCAGAAGACATCGATTTTCTCTGTCTCTCCATTTTAGAAAAAGAACACTGCAAAACAATGTTGTAAGGTTTTGAAGATCAAGTTCTTCAATAATATTGTTGTCATAGAATACGATTAGGATTCTCTTTTTATTATTATGATTATATTTCTGTCTAATGATTTATTTATGATTTTGAATAAGTTTTATAAAATTTTCCAACAAGTCATTTTCATATGAGAATTTCATCCGCCTATTACGTCTTGAAAAAATGATTTGATAATAAGTAATAAATATGAAGAAATAATTATGAAATAATAAATATATTTTCTTAATATGTTAAAGGTAATAACCATTAGGAGTGGTATAATTTTTTTTTAAATGATGAACAATAAACCTATATGGAATTTTGTTCGAATCGATTAACTAATTTTCTCAAGCACGGATTACGGGGACTACTTTTCAAACCCTAGGTCGGCAGGCAGCAGTCATGGCTGCTACGGCCACTGGACGGCCTCCTTTCGAGGCTGTCCAGCCCGCCCCACCACCCCAAACAACCACATACGCCACCCTTTTAAATTCCAATACTATAAATCCTAAACAATCTGCCCTAATTAACTCAAAAACAATTGTAAAATCAATCGAGGTTTGATCTATACGAAGATTATGTACTAGCTTTATCTCGCTCAGTTTATTATCTTCTCTACAATGGAGAGGAGCACCAGTGTAGGGTTTTTCCATGATCCATTGGATATAACCCTAAGGAGGAAATGACGTTAGCTGTGGTTTGGATTTCTTTACCAAACTTATCTCCAGATTTGTTTGCAAAGAAGTCTCTGTTGTCCATAGCATCAGCAGTTGGGAAACCAATAGCTATAGATAAAGCTACTCAAATCAAGTCAAGACCTAGCATGACTAGGGTCAAGGTTATACTTAATCTAATGGAAAAGCTTCCAAATCGTATAAGGTTACAGTTTGTGGACGGAAAATCTGGTAAGTTGATCGAGGTTTTTCAGGAGATTGTTTATGATAATCTACCTTTGTATTGCAATTATTGTAAGCACCAAGATCATGATGAATATAGTTGTCGTTTGATTTCGAAAAGAAATCAAAATAACAAACAAATTGATGATACCATTGAAGGTGCTTTAAAACGTACTACCGATAGTGAAAAGTATCAAGGCGATGCGAGAGAGATATTAAATGAAAAAAGAAAGACTGTAGATGTCGATCAAAGTAAAGCTACTCCTTTAGACCGACAATTGGTTGCTTCCACTTTCGAGCAAAATCGTGTAAACTCAATGGATGTTGATACAAGTAATATTGGTGTTCAAACAACTACCGAAAACAAAGGTGATTGCAATAACCAACAGGTTGCTACTAATGAGGTGCAATCAAAAGAAGTTGGGCTGAATTTGATGTCTAATGCAACTAAAAACGCAGAGGGAACACCAAGAGTTGGGGTTGATGCTCCGCGAGTTGATTTAGGGAAAAAATTAATGGATTCAGGACAAAAAATAATGGATACATCTGATGTTGAAGATACTGAAAATTCTGGGCAGCATGTTTTGCAAGTTGAAAACGAGAATCCAACTAAAAACTAGACACTGGTTGCACACAAAAAATCAAGTAGTAGTCGGAGCCTTTCCCCTACTAATCAAAATAATTCTCCATGTAGTGAAAAGGGTCCGACTGGGAATTTTCATGACAGTGAGAAGAGGCAAGATACTAGTAATGCCTCAAGAGACCTATTATGTTCGAATAACTTTGATGTTTTATTGAAGACTATTGGAAAGAAAGTAAGGTTAACAGAGAATGACCACGATTTGATCCAAGAAAAACAAGTCTCACCACCTGCTTTAAATAGCAAATTAAGTCCAGAAGCTCTTGTATTTGTGCCTAAATGTGTGCTTGCAAGGAAGAATGAGTCAAGTGCCTTAGTGTCATCAAATACAATTGATTTGGGTGAGGATTCTCTTGATGAAGATGGAGTGGATTTGGGTGAGGATTCTCTTGATGAAGATGAGGAAGACAATATGTTGAACATTTGCTTTGATAGAGTGGCTAGGGAATGGGATACATCACCTAGGCAACAAAGAAGTGGAAGCAACAAAAGCAAAAAGAACATATGGAAGGCAACATAGTTGGAACGGTAAAATGATTGAGGAGTTTGTTCCAAGGAACCTACCGATGCGACGGGCAAAGCAAAACCATTTGACAGTATCAATAGGTTCAACTAGATCCAATAAATCCATAAAGAAGGTATGAATCATGCATCAAGAGTTGTTGGATAGGTTTGAAGAAGAAGACAAGAGAAAAATACTTCAAGTTACTTTTGATGGGCAATCAATTTTTTTTAATTCATGCTTTAGTAATAGAATGTTTGAGGCTGGTAACTCAACTTTCTTCTTGATTGACATATTTTTACATTATTTAAGCATTCTCATTTGTAATATCATCATGGAGTGTATTACTAACTCTGTGATGATCAGAAAATACTTAGTTCTCTCTAGCTCTTATTTTCTTCATGCTTGTTAGGTAGCAGAAGTTAGGTACTTCATTAGAATTAGTAAGGTCAGACCTACCCCCCTTGCTTGTACTTGTCCCTATTGATATTTTTTATGTTTATAAAAGACCGCTACACACTGTCTAGTGGTAAATTTGTTTTAAAGCAAAAGAAAGTAAAACTATATGGAAAGAGTATATTAAGCAAACAAAAATGGAAGAAAATAATATATTGAACAAGTAAAAGTGAATGAAAATAATAATAAAGTGCATGGAAATTCAAATTTAAATTTAAAGGAAAACAATTTTTTTTATCTACTTCAATTTTGATGTTCAAATTTATACACCAATCAAATAAGCATAGAAAGATTGGTAATAGGATAAACATAACAACAAAGCATTAACAATAGGATTGGACCGACTTGTTGAGAGGGATAATGATAGTGACACCAATATGAGTTGTGGTGTAGTGGTGGGACTTCTTCACCATTAATCAGAGGTCTCGGGTTCAAGCCCTGGGTATGGAGAAAATCCTGTTGGAAGCGCCACTCTCAAATGGGCCCTGTTGTGCGCGATACAAATTTAATCGGGGTTCCAATATGGGTTTCGGACACATGATGGGAAACCAAAAAAATAAGATAGTGGGAAAAGAGTTCTTTCTTTGCTCACATGACTTGTCTTCATTTGTATGTGAAGTTTTTCATTTGTCTTACCTTTGCTCACATAAACTAAAATTAACAAAATGTAAAAATACACGCATAATACAACAACCTTTTTTTTGCTCAACCAATGAAGAATTAGGGAAGCGCTATAACTCTTTACTTTTCAAAAATCAAAGCTTGAAAATGAACCAAAATTCCTCAAGAGAGAGCTGAATTTTGATACTAAAAAACGACTAATAGGGTGATGATAGTACACACGAGAGGGTTGAGGATGAAGATTTTGATTTGGGCGAATTTTTTAATGAAAAAAAAAGTTTGATTTCAGCAGATGGAAGTTTTATTTATTTAAAATAGAAATAAATAAACAAACACATGAAGAAGTTGAAAATAATTTACATCTATCATATATGTATACAAAATATAATTTCCCCCCAATAGAACTTGAAGGAACCCTTAGTCCTACTTGGTTCCGTCCTAAGAAAAGATTATTGATCGAGGGAGGGGTTAGTTTTTGCATGCGTGTAGAATGTGTTCATTTTCTCATTGTGGTGCCTCACTTACATGAATTTGGGGCCTCGAGGAGGTTTACCAAGGTCTCGCAGACAACGTGATTATATTTGGATGATTGTTGATAGAATGAGTAAATCAGCCCACTTTTTACCGATAAAGACTACCCATTCAACAAAAGATTATACTAAGTTGTATATTCAAGATGTAGTCATACTTCATAGGGTTCCGGTATCAATTATTACATATAGAGGAGCATAATTTACTGCACAGTTTTGGAAGTCATTCCATAAAGGCTTAGGTTCAAAAGTGAACTTGAGTACTGATTTTAATCTTCATATAGATGGTTAAGCAGAGTGCACTATTCATACTTTAGAAGATATGTTGAGGGCCTGTGTCATTGATTTCAAGGGTAATTGGGATGATCACCTACCTCTCATTGAGTTTGCCTATAACAATAGTTACCATTCTAGCATTCAAATGGCTCCTTATGAAACTCTTTATGGGAGAAGATGCAGATCTCTTATTGGATGGTTTGAAGTTGGTGAAGCTGGGTTGATAGGACCAGACTTGGTTCATTAAGCTATGGAGAAGGTGAAAGTTATTCAAGAGAGGTTGAAAACGGCTCAGAGTCGTTAGAAATCCTACACCAATGTTAAGAGAAGAGACTTAGAGTTTGAAGTAGTTGATTGGGTTTACTTGAAAGTTTCACCCATGAAAGGTGTAATGAGATTTGGTAAGAAGGAGAAACTTAGTCCACGCTATATTGGTCCTTGCAGAATATCCAAGAGGATTGGTAATGTAGCTTATGAGTTGGAGCTACCACAAGAGTTAGCAGCGGTTCATCCGGTATTTCACGTCTCCATGTTGAAAAAGTGCATGGGCAATCCTTCACTTATCATACCTACTGAATATATTGGTATCAAGGATAGCTTATCTTATGAGGAGATTCCTATTCAAATTCTAGACCGCCAAGTTCGCAAGTTGAGGACGAATGAAGTAGCATCAGTCAAAGTTCTACGGAGAAATCAGTTTGTTGAAGAAGCTACTTCGGAGGATGAGGAGGATATGAAGAAGAGATACCCACATCTCTTCGAATCCGGAGAAGTTCCAAATTAAGGTAATAATCCTTTTCTTGACATTTATTTTAAGTTGGCATGTTGTATTTACATTTTGCTTGTTAGGTGTTGGGTGTTGCAGTTAGTTATTAGATAGTACACCCTAGCCTACTAAGAGTATTCTCATTCGAGGACAAATGTTCCCAAGGGGGAGATATTGTAACACCTTGCTATTTGAAAGAACTAGAAAGAACTAGAATTAGAAAGAAACCATTTTTGGATATAATCAAATTTGGAAAGTTTGACAAAGTAAAACTAAGTTTGAGTTTTTGGTCAACTTCAAACGACCATAACTCCTAGCACATGAGGATTTAGGTGAGCTACAAGATACCGTAGGAAATATCTTTAAATTATCTTTCCAACTCCACCGAGTTTGCTCAATTTCGAGTTCTTATAAGGGACACATGCCTATTTGAAGTTGGGTTGTCTAGATAAATAAAGTCAAAACCGGATTTTAGAAGGGTATTATGGTCTTTTCACTACCCAATTAATTAAATTCGTTTTTGGCAATTAAGTTGGGGTCTAAACTGATTGGATTCAGTTTACGCTTCATAAAAATAAGTTAGGGTTTTGAGAAAAGAGAAAAGAAGAGGAGAAAAAGCTTAGAATTGTCGCGTTCTTGAAGATTTGCTTGTGCATTTCGCCAAGGGTTGATCCCTACGAGGTATGTGAGATCACATCGCATTGGGTTCGTTCACCCACGCGCCAATCATGATTTAATTCAGCGAAATTATGTTCTTGAAAGTATAGAAATTGAGTTCTTAATGGATTGTGTTGAAGTTTTTATTGAGTTCTTGATTGTTGAAGTTATTGAGAAATTCTTGAGTTAGATTTATAAAAGTTGATGTCGTTTTGAGTAGATTCTTGCATATTTTGGTTATGTATTCGAATCTAAGTGTTTGGGGAAGGAACCAATTGAATCTAGAGGGTTTAGAGTTGAAAAACGACCAAGAGGATTCGTCAAAAATCTGGGGAAAAGGAGTGGGGCGTCGCGCCACTCAAAGCGCCCCACATAGTGTTCTATTGTTTGGGCTCTGGGGCGCCGCACCAGCCAGTGCGCCCCAACCCAGCTTCAGTAGTTTTAGGGCTGGAGCCTCGCGCCACTTACAGTGCCAGGGTCACCAGGTCCCCTACCCTTTCCACTTCTTTCCGTTTGAGTTCCCTTGAAACGTACCTATGTTTTCTAATTGATTTCTACACTCTAAGGTACATATATAAACAATATGAAATCATCCATAACATGAGATCATGAGCCTTGAATCCATAATTCAATTCAAGGAAAGTTAAGAGTCAAGTCAAGAGAAGTTAATAGAGTCTTCCAAAGGTCTTTTACAAATGTTTTAACTTTGTTTTAAGACTTCAGTTTTGAGTTGAGTAAACAGTAAAGATTGAAGTTCATTTCTTCTAAAGAGTATATCGGGACTATGTATTCCCAAAGAGTAAATGTTTTCACATTTAAACACGAAAGGAAACACTGATTTCCAATAGAGCATATGAGCTAGTTTTCAGTAAAGAACAAATACTTTCACAATTAAGCAAGAGATGAAACTTTGATTTCCAAGAGAGCCTAGTTTTGAGCAATTATCTCAAACCACATAAAGAAGTAATGTTTTTAAACATATGAGCTAGTATCTTTTGGGAGTAGTATTGAGCACTAATATGGGGGAGAGTTTAGACAACTCACAACCCCCATAGACCATGTAGCCATCATGGGTTGAAAAAAGGTCATACTTTTTAGATGATTCCTTAGTACTTTTTAGCATAGACTAGTTGATCCAATTAGTAGTTAGGTTCTATTCCCTTGTCAAGGTTTAGGACGGCCCTGGCAGCGTGAGGCAAAATGATGTATTATCACATAGCTCTAAAGTGATGGTTGTCGGTTAGAGAAACTCTCACAGAAGTATTTTGTATTCTTATATACATAGAGTTAATTGTATTTTTATATACATCTAGAGTTTATGTTGTATCTTTGCATACATACAGAGTTACTATTGTATTTCTAAATACACAGGGTTGTTATCCATGTTTAAAAGCTTTTCTTTATATTGCATTTATATTATTGCTTTATATTGAAATGAGTTATGTTGAGTTGAGTTGAGTTGAGCCCAAGTATGTTCTTTTAGATCCTTTCAAGATTATGTCTTGTGTTAGAATTCCCCTCGCATGCTCATACATTCAATGTGCTGACGCCATTTGGCATGCATCGTTGTTATGATGCAAATACAGGTAACTAGGATCAGTATACAGCGCTTCGTTGATTCTAGTTGAGCTTCAAAGTTGTTGGTGAGCCTTCTTGCTTTCGGAGGACCCCTTTTTACTACTTTATAGTTACTTCATTAGGATGTCGTAGGTCTTGTTCCGACGTCCATCTCAGTTGTTAGAGGCATCATAGACAGTTAGTTTGATGTTAGTTCTCGAGTTTTTCCATTTTAGTTATGCTTGAGATTTGAGTTGCCACTTTGGATAATGAATGTTTAATTATAATACATTTTCAGTTATCTTTGAGCTTTTAGTTTACTTTTAAAGTACAATTATGTTTGAGTAAAGTCTTCCGCTAAGAGATAAGCCAAGCCAAGGGTTCGCTTGGGCCAACAATTGTTCTCGAGTGTCAGCCACGTCTAGGGTGTAGGCTCGGGGTGTGACAGTAGTCATATGAGGTTCTAATTAAGTTTATAATTTTTTTAATGTGCCTAGAGAGTATAGTTGAGTTGTCAATGTGGGGTAGACTAATGTAAGCATTATTTATTACCCTTACAAATTTGGTAAAATGGATTTTATATAGCCTAGACAATGATGAGCCTCTTAAATATAATTCAAGTTTCCTCTAGTTAGGTAGATATGAACTTAAAGAGGTGGTATTAATAGACTAAGAAGGAGAAGTCAAACTATTAAGAGTTACACTAAGCAACTTTATAAGCCAATAATGAGAGGTTAAGAGATGTATCTCAGCAAAAAGTCTTAGAAGGAATCTTAGCACCTGCATATGGAGAGTTTAGTAGCCATGAGATTAGCCTTTCCTGAGTATGAGAGTAAATCAAATATAGACTAGTTTAGGAAAGATGGAATAGATCCATAACCTTAAAGTATCAGCTTTAGACCTAAGTGGGTGATGATAAGATGAGAAACCAAGTCAAGTGTTAAGAATCAAATATTGATGTATTCAGAAAGAGTTATAGTGTTATATATCAATCCATTCATACTCTAGCATGTTCCTCAAAGTTCAGTCATTACAACATCTTATTGATGTTTCTAATATCATAATTTTGTTTCCATGACCTATGCTCACACATTTCAGACAGATTCACGTATATGCTAAGTTTCGAGAATGAGAGGCATGGCCTTTAGCTCATTGATCTCAATCTTACTCCATAAAGTTATAGATATTAACCTTATGATATGAACCTATTCATATAAGCACTCATGTCTCATAATATGCTCGATATTTTGAATTCATGATTTACTCTCAATGGCTAGAAACATAATATTACGTCATTCATATTCTTATATCAGATTTCTCAAATGAATCGTGCTTATGATCCTTTGATGAACTCCCTCAGTGTTCCTTTTTTGTTTTGAGAGTGATGTTATTGATAGTAGTTGTGTGATCATAAATAGGACAGAGTTGATGTTTTTTAGTTTGTAATGGTGGTGTGTTTATTCCATCTAAGGTTATAATTGTGGAGGAAGAAGGAGATGAGATTTTACGATGAGAAATAGTTATATGAGAGTAATTAGTCTATTTCCTGGTAGTAATGTGTGAAATTTCAGTTGGTAGAGATGTCGAGAGAATGAAAAATTCTTAGAAAGATTAGCTAGTAGGATTCCATGGAGTGGTTATAGTTCTAGGCTTGAATGTGGTGTTTATAACATGAGGATGAATGCAAAATGCATTAGGTATTTCTTGATTAGAACTCGAAGTTTTGTTGAATGCATTTGTAAGAAGTAGTATTTTTGGGATGAGATTTCTTATAGTGGCATAAGACATGAATCTTGTTATTTAGTTTAGTATAATCACCTCTTGATAAGGATTTGGTTTGTGATGAACTATTGACATTATCATTAGTGGTTGCTTTTACGAGTCCAACTTGTGACAGGTAGGTCACAAAGAGATAACTCTACTATTGTTCTGATTGGTCCACCTTTCGAATTAATATTATATATGTAAGCATTATTTATTTTTTATTTGCCTTTAAATTCAATTCGACATTATTACCTTGCAACTTCATAATTTTTGTTAAGTTACATGGTTATCTTGTAATAAAATCGCATATTATGAAAATACTAAATAAATGTGATAATAGACTCATAATATGAATGCATTAAACAAACGTGATAATACACGTGATATACAGACTCGATCATAATATGAAAGCATTAAATAAACATGACAATACACGTGATAGCTAGCTAGACTCATAACACAAGAAGGCATTACAATACTCGTGAGAGTACACTCACTCGCCTACTATTAATTACACAAATGTTCCTCTTAAAATTGCTCAGTCTTATTCAAAAAAAACATCTTACTTTATTCTTCATTTTTTTTCAATGGAAAATGAGACCAAAAGAGGCAAGCAAAAAATTGAAATGAAGTTGATAGAGTTTGAGAGAGCACGTATGGTGAGTTTCTCAAAAAGAAAAAAAAACCTTGTTCTGGGATGCAAATAAGTTTGCAACTAAGACTGGAGCAAACGTTGGTGTTATGCTCTTTACACCAAGTGGAAAACCATTTTCCTATGGTTCCACAAGCATAGAAGAAATAATTGATACATTTCTCAAAGTGAAACAAGAGGATCACTAACGTGATTATGCTGAGGGCAAATCAAATGGTTTTGAGATATTGGAAAATCTCCATAAACAATTACAAGCATGGAACGAGAAAGAAAAAAAAGAATACTAATGCATAAGATTATGCACCCTGGCTCAGAAATACCTTCAGATAAACACATGGAGGAGCAGAAGCTGGCATTGATGTTGGGGGTATAGAAAATTAAAAAAGAAACATAAAGTGCTATTCTGACTGAGCATCTGAAGTTTGATTTGAATGTTACCCCTGAGCCAGAAGAGTAGGAGAGATATTGAATTCAAAATTATCATGGAGTTGGTAATTGGAGTTCTTGAAATTCAAGCTATGTTTGGAGAATACTTTACTAGTGATCGAGTCTTCTATTATGGTCAATTCTTGCCTTTTTTTTACTAAGTCACTTGTTCTTTTATGAGGTTTTAGATTACAAAATAAAAGGTTATGGAGTTCTTATGTTATTAAGTCTGTTTTTTTCCTCCTTAGTCTTTACCGATGCTTTTTGTTGCCTAGATTGGTAAATCAATTGAAATTTTTATTGAAGTTGTGAACCAATTAAAGTGATCAATCAAAGAAAACCCTCATTGATTTTCTTATTTATTTATGTATATATATGATTTTGAAATTTGAACAAACAAATTTGGGAATAACAACGTAGTGAAATTTAAAGAAGTGCTCGTCCAAGAATCATTTCTAAAGGTTTTAATATACTTTCTCTATCCCAATTTATATAAGTTAGTTTGACTTGACACGGAGTTTAAGAAAAAAGAAAGACCTTTGAAATTTGTGGTCTAAATTAAGTCGTAAATTTTAATGTGGCTAGAAATTATTTCATTATGGGTAAAATGGACATTTTAAAATCAAATCAACTACTATAAGAAATCTATCATTCTTTTTGTAATTAAAAATGAAAGTAAGTCATATAAATTGGGACAGAGGGAAATGGAGTATTATATTTACAAGCCGCACACTTCTAATTCTCAACAATTTTGTATCATCTACACGCATTTTTCTCCATAAATACTAATAAAAGAAATAATATCTCAAAAGATCACTCAACTTTGAATAATTCACTTAGAAAGTCATTCAACTTAGACTTGTTCACTTAAAAAGTCACTCAACTTTGTTTTATAACTCAAAAGTCACTCAATATTTCACTTAGAAAGTCACTCAACTTTTGATATTTCACTTAGAAACTCATTCAACTATTGATATTTCTCTTAGAAAGTCACCCAATCAATTTGATGGATTTTTTCATTAAATTTTATTGAAACCTAATTTTTATTTTAAACTATGTTCTAAAGAAATAATAACATATCTATTTTAATTATTTTATTGACCCGCTCCAATTATTTAATTATATTTTTTTGAAAAATCGTACAGTGGCAATTGACAAAAAAAAAAAAAATCCCTTTTCCGTTTTAGCAATTGTCTATCAGAAACCATATGATTTTTTTCTAAAAAAAGTAAAGGTTTGAATAGAGAAGTAATCCAACACACATTAGCCATCTTTTTTTAAAAAAAAAAAAAATAGTTCAAAACAAAAAAATTTATTTCAACAAAATTTAATAAAATAATTAAAATGAGCAGCTTATTATTATTTTTAAAAAATAATTTAAAACAAAAAATGTATTTTAATAAATTGTAGTTAAAAATTATTTAAATTAATTACTTGGGTAACTTTCATGTAAAATATCAATAATTAGGTTACTCTCTAAGTGAAATAACAATAGTTAAGTGACTATTGAGCTATAAAACAAAGTTGAGTAACTTTTTAAGTGAACTACTTTAAGTTGAGTGACTTTCTAAGTAAACTATTCAAAGTTTATTAGTGATCATCTGAGATATTATCTCACTAATAAATATTTTAATACTTTGAAATAAGAGTGTCAAATCAAAATAAACACGTTCGAGAATAATATTGCAGCTTACTCATGTCACTCAAGTGGGAAAACAAGAATATTTAAACAACTCATTTTCAACTATTCTCTCTAGTAATTGTAAAACATCAAATGTGAACAAAAATATTGAGGAAATTAGGTTGAGGTATTTGCCCTGAGTTTCATGTCAAAAATAAGTTTTCATTTTCCTAAAAGGAAACATGAAGTCTCCATATTTGACTGGTTCTTTTCTTGTAGGAAAAAGTTTAGGACTCTATAAATAGATGTTTGTTCCTTCTAACTTAATCAACATTCACAATGTAGTCCTATGGGCATTGAGATTTTTGGTTGGGGGGAGAATTTGTGGGACACAAGTGATATGTTATCACTTGTATGAACCTCTTTCTATTCTGAGTGAATTGTGTGAGGTTACTTCTCTCGCTATTGTGTACTCTCATATTTATGAATGTTCATCTCATTTTCTCGTTTGTCTTTTTCTCGTTTGTCTTCTTACTTGTGGTCTCTAGAGGTCGCTTTGCTAGCTTCTGCATGACGCCTGATTAATTTTTGTCCTAACACTTATTAGTCGGATGAAGACAGTAGAAGCATACAATATTTATGATCACGTACAAACGATGTTGTACAAATAGTCGCAGAACGCGTAGTATACACAGCTTACATATAGATTATTCTAGACAAACTTAATTATACCAATATATGTAGCTGTAGAATACAAGAATGTACCCGAACATTCTCATTTCCTTCATATAGGGCTGTAAAATATTCGCGATGCTGGCTGTTAATGGACTATTTCACCAGTTCCTTCATTGCTGCAACAGAAGAGCTATTAGTCGCTGAAGATGAATTACCACTACAACAAATTCGATTATCAGGGACAAATAATTTCGTCATTTATAAATCATATTTCGTCACTAAAAATCTTGTGAGACGAAATATAATTCGTCAATCAGTCATCACTAAATGTGTGTCGCTAAAAGTATACTAAAACGATTTAGTGTTTCGTCACTAAAAGTATTATATTAACTGCAAAAAGGAAAATCGTCCCCAAATGCTTAAATATTTGTGACAAATTTATTTGTCGTAAAAAATATTTTTTTTTTGTAGTTAATAGTATGATTTGTCACTAAAAAGGTTATTACTACGCACAAAATTATACCGTCGCTAATTATTTTACTTCAACCAGTGACGACAACAATTGTCTCTAAAGTTATATGTATTTAGTAGTTGAACAAACTGTAATTTCATCACTAATGACTATATTTTATATACAAAAAATTATTTTGTTCTTAAATGTATTAATTAGGGACAAATTTATTATTATAAAAAAGGTTAATTTTCCTATTATCTCTCATTTCAATTTATTTTAACGCCTCCCCAGGAGAGCTCCCACACATTATGCTTTCTTGGGGACTTGAACTCACAACATTGAATATGGAAGTGAGGAGTGCTTACCATCCGATCAACTCTCTCTTGTCTCTCATTGTTATTTTATTTTTAACTTCATTCACTTCTTTCAAATTTAACTTCTGTAGATATAATATATTATATGATTATTTATACACATACACAAATGCATGAAATTTATCACCCACAATTCATTCAAATGTAGATTATATTTTAATTAAACTATATATTTTTTTAAAATGTCTTTAAATATATTCAGTACGATTCTGTCATTTTATTTATTTTTATAATTTTTAAAAATTATTTAGTACAATTATAAATTTATATAAAAATAAACTTTCGATTTTATTACAAAAAATTGAATAATCAGTTTAATTCAATCAATCAATTGTTTTGAAAATAAATATCGATACCCATAACTATAGTACTTCATCATAATATATATGAAATCCTAGTTGGTTCATTGCTTTCATTTGTGTTTTCATTTTTTAGTTTATTTCGATTTTCACACTGTTGGAAAAAGTTAATAGAAATTCATGAAATATTCCGCACCTTTGCAAAGTCTAAGTTTGTAAGTCGATGTTATCTTTGTATAGTTGCTCTACATACGTATGTGGAATTACTATAAAATATGTATATATTTTTAGACAGAAGCAAATAGATCGACTTAGTCTATGTAGTTTACCAATCACAAATCAATAGACACGCACAAAAATTAGCACCAAGAGTTAAGAAATTATTTTTTCTATCGTGTTTATCGATGAAAGTGTATCAAATAAAAAACAAAAGTGTTAAATCAACAAATATTAGCGATCTAATGGTAGAACCGTACCCCACTTACGGTACTTATAACCTAGATTTTATTTTTCAAATGGTGCATTTTATAATTGTGTAATTTAAGAAAATTGATGAATTGAACTTTTTCATTTTTACAAAATCGACTGAATTCGTTGGTTTTAATATTTCCCCTCGCCAATTAACGAATGGACTCTGTCTATTTCTTATGAAGCACTTGTATTATTCTTTTTGTAAGTTGTCACTTGTAATTATGAATAATTATAGCAAAAAACATTGTATTTAGCTATGAATTTTTTTCATAGCAAATAGTTGAATTATTCACTACAAATTTTAAGTCGTCGCTATTTAACACCTTACATATTTTGTGACAATTTTTTTGTTGTCACTAAATCACAGATTGATTAGAGACAACAAAATCTTTATCACCAATTATTTATACTATTAGTGCCAAAAATAAATGTCAAAATTAAATCTAATTTTTTATGGCTAAAACTTACAATATTTGACTATGAACTCTAATTTATCGATATTGTAAGAACATATTTTTTTAAATGAAATTTCTTTTGTGTCCAAAAATTAATAAATTTTAAGACAAAAAATAATTTGTCATGAATTAGATACATTATTAGTGACGAAATAATGTGTCACCGATAACTTTAAATTCGTGACTAACACCACTTAACAAATGGCGTCAATTAATTTTTTGGTGGGAAACTTTAGTGGACAAAACTTTGCTACGGATTTTTATGTTTAGTCACTAAAAATATGTGTCTCATATATTTAAGCACGAAAAGTAAATTTTGTCACTAGAAGTGAACAATTGGTAACGAATTTGATGTCGTAGCTAATAATTTCGTAGCTATATATCATATGTTGTAGTACCGGCATTTTTCTTTGTTGGTTTCTTGCTATCTACTTTTGTTCCAGTTTGTCTAACTTTTACTCCCCATATCAATTGATGCATTTAATATTCAACACTTATATATCCAAAAAATTAATTAACACTAGAAGTGATTTGAAGAGAAATACTGGTAAGTGTATATGGACTTACATATTTGCTACACTTGATGTCTGCATATATTACGATGAATTCTCCTTCTTAAAATCCATTATCTTTGTAATGCCCCAAACTTCAAACTATGATCCAAATTGTTCTTAAATGTGTATAGACTCCAAACTCGATGATTTCTAATATTGGATAGATATTGAAAATAATTTTTCTATGGAAAGATCTTTGGATGTGAATTAAGGTTATAAGGAAGTCCTTGAGTATTAAGATTTTTTGGCATTATACCAAGAATATGAAAGGTCGTGAAGCCTTGTTTCAAAGTCTTCCACCATTCGTTAATCCAAGTTGTGTGCTAAAAGTTATGCCCATTATACTGGGTACTACGGGTCTGGCGCGATCCACCACGCGAAGTGGATGTCACCTGCACGACCACGTGGCATAGTCAGTAGCATTGTTAAGGTCGCGCGAAGTGTCGCGCAAAGTAGGCTCTTGTTGCGCGATCGCGCATCGGCGCTTAAGTTATTTAAGTCTTCTCTCATCTTCACGTTTTAAGAGGGTGTTTTTGTCCTTTCCCCATCTCATAACCCTAACCCATAACTATTAACATCCCCCATTCATATCCAAAGGGATTTTTGGATAAGTTACAACAAACTCTTCTTCTCTTCATCCCCAACACTTCAAGAAGCAAAATCTAAGGTTAATTCTCAAAGTTTCTTTCCTAAGTTCTTCATCAAAAGGTATGTTTGAACACTCTCTACTTCAAACTACTCATACAAGGTTCATATTCTATTATTCATATTTTCTAAATTATGATTTGAGGTAAGGATTTGAGAGATGATTTCATGAAAATTGATTACAAATGTTCCTCTGTTGTTAACTGTGTTCAAATACTTTATGATAATTCCGGAATTTGGATTGTTTGTTTTGAATGGGTGAATTGTCTAATATGATCTTGAAAAGAATTTTTCTATAAATAATTTTTTTTGAAATCTTTGAGTCTTTCAAAAGCTTTGGTTTAAAATGATGAACAAAAGGGTAATATTATGTCCTTGTTAATTGCTAATGATTTTACATTTTATATGTTGTCTTATAACTTGGAAAGACTTGGATGTTGGCATTGAAAGGAATGTCTTAACATAAATAAGCCTTTGGTTTTAAAGGACGGGTTAAGAGTTTTAAATGGCTATCTATGAAATTGGCATGGTTAGAACAACTTGCAAGTCTTGGTATGACGATACCAATGGGAATATGCCTTACCCACCTAGTAATCCAGGTTCTATACCCTCGGCAAGGTATAGGACAGCCTTGGCAGCGTGAGGTAAAACGTTGTATCATCACAATAGCTCTTACTTGATGGTTGTCGGTTAGAGAACCTCCCACAGAAGTAATTGTATTCTTATATACACAGTTTATTTGTATTTTACATACATTTAAGAGTTATAGTGTATCTTTGCATACACACAAAGTATTATTGTATTTCCAAATACACAGAGTTGACATACATGTTTTAAACAACTTTTCTTTATATTGCACTTGTTTTATACTGCTTTATATTGAAATGAGTTCAATTAAGTTGAGTTGAGTTGAGCCAGGTAAGTTCTTCAGTTACTTTCAAGCTTATGTGTTGTTTTAGATTTCCCCTCGCATACTCATACATTCAATGTACTGATGTCATTTGGCCTGCATCTTATTATGATGCAGACGCAGGTAATCAAAATCAGCAACCATCGCCTCGTTGATCCAGATGAGCACTCAGAGTCAGTTGGTGAGCCTCCTAGCTTTCCGGAGGATCCTTTTTATTGCTTTCATGTATTTTAGTTCATTAGGATGTCGTGGGTCTTGTCCCGATGTCCATCTCAGTTGTTTAGAGGCTTCATAGACAGAGTTAGTGATGTTAGTTCATGAGTCTTTACTTTTCCTTTTCAGTTAAGTTGAGACTTGAGTTGTCACTTTGGCAGTGAATGTCATTATAATATATTCTAAGTTATATTTTGAGCAGTTTAGTTTACTTGTTTTAAAAGTATTTATCTTGAGTAAAGTCTTCCGCTGAGTAAGCAAGCCAGGCCAAGGGTTCGCTTGGGGCCAGCAATGGTTCTCGAGTGCCAGCCACGTCCAAGGTGTAGGCTCGGGGCGTGACAGTCCAAGTTAATGATTCTCAGGCTGGAAGTCCCTCACTTTAGTCAGTTTTGATAGTTAATGAGTTTCTCGAGGTTTTTTGCGAGTAACTTCTTGGAGTTCCTCCTGATAGGGAGATAGAGTTTAGGATCGATCTTCTGCCTGACACTCAACCAATACCCATTCCATCTTATACAGTAGCTCATGCAGAATTATAGGAACTTCAGGACCAATTGAAAGACCTCTTTGATTAAGGTTCATCCTCCCTAGTGTGTCACCTTGGGGTGCTCTAGTATTTTATGTGCGTAAGAAGGTAGGTCTCTTTTCATGTGTATAGATTATCATCAACTGAATAAGGTTATGGTCAAAAACAAGTACCTACTTCCCCAAATCGATGACCTTTTTTTACCAAGTTTAGGGTGCAAAATGTTTCTCTAAGATAGATCTCCAATCAGGTTATCCTCAATTGAAAGTGATAGAAGATGATGTTTCCAAATAGCTTTCCAAACGCGGTATGGTCACTTAGAATTTTTGGTTATGTCCTTTGGTCTAACAAACGCTCCTGCAGCCTTTATAGATCTTATGAACAGGGTGTTTAAGCAGTATTTTGATACTTTTGTAATTGTGTTTATTAATGACATCCTGATCTATTTCCGAAGTGATGAGGAGTATGCCAATCATCTCTGAATTGTGCCTCAAACTCTCAAAGACCAAGAATTATATGCTAAATTCTCTAAGTGTGAGTTTTGGCTAAACTTTGTGACTTTTCTGTGTCATGCTTTTTCTAGTGATAGAATTAAAGTGGACCCTTAGAAAGTGGAGGTGGTGAAGAAATGGCCTAGACCCACAACTCCGACGGACATTAGGAGTTTCTTGGGTTTGGTGGGTTAATATAGGAGGTTTGTAGAGAGATTTTCATCTATAGCGGCACCATTAACAAAGTTGACCGAGAAAAAGGTAAATTTTCAATGCTCTAAGGCTTGTGGGGGAGCTTCGAAAAATTGAAAGAAAGGTTGACTATTGCTCCTGTTTTCACCCTACCCGAGGGTACCAAAGGATTTCTGATTTATTGTTATTCATCTAGAGTGGGACTTGGGTGTGTTCTTATGCAGTATGGAAAGTTCGTAGCGTATGCTTCTAGGCAACTCAAGAAACACAAGCAAAATTATCAAACCCATGACCTTGAATTGGCGGTCGTGGTTTTTGCACTTCAGATTTGGTGTCACTATTTGTATGGGGAGCATGTGAATATCTTCACGGATCACAAGAGTTTGAAATATGTGTTTGTACAGAAGGAGCTCAATCTCAGGCAAAGGAAATGGCTAGAGTTATTAAAAGACTACGACATGAGCTTACACTATCACCTAGGTAAGGCTAATGTAGTTGTGGATGCTCTTAGCAGATTGTCCATGGGGAGCCTTTCGCATGTCAAGTAAGAGAAGAGGGAGTTGGTGAAGGACATCCATTGGCTTGCAAATCTTGGAGTTTAACTTCTAGACTCCAAAAAAGGGGGAGTAGTTGTTCACAATTTTGCCAAATCATCTTTAGGTGCTGAGGTTAAGGAAAAATAGGCTAATGATCCCATACTCATGCAAATTAAGGAGGATGTTGGCAAGAAAAAAGTAATGGATTTTGAGATAGGGGGTTATGGAATCTTGCGATACCAAGGGAGGTTGTGTGTTCCTGATGGTTATGGTTTGTTTTATAGGATCTTGACTGAAGCGCACGCTTCTAGGTATACCGTTCATCCTGGTTCTACAAAAATGTACCAAGATATAAAAGAATTTTATTGGTGGAATAACATGAAGAGAGAGGTTGTCGAGTTTGTTGCGGGGTGTTCTAATTGTAAGCAAGTATAAGTGGAGCATCTAAGACCGGGTGGTACTTCTCAGAACATAGCCATTCCATTGTGGAAATGGGAGATGGGGAACATGGACTTTATCACAACCCTCTCGCGTACTCGTAATCGGTATGATTCTAATTGGGTTATTGTTGATAGAATGACTAAGTCTTCTCACTTCTTGTTGGTGAGAACTACTTACTCTGCGGAGGACTATGAGAGCTTATACATCCAGGTAATTTTCAAGTTACATGGTGCCTCGGGGTCAATTATTTCCGATCGAGGTACATAATTCTCCTCTTAATTTTGGAAGTCCTTTTAGAGAGGTTTGGGCACACAAGTGAATCTTAGTGCAACTTTCCATTCTCAAACTAATGGGCAAGCGGAGTGAACTATTCAAACCTTGGAAGCTATGTTGAGGGCTTGCATCATTGACTTTAAAGGGAGTTTGGTAGATCACTTACCTCTCATTGAATTCTCTTATAACAATAGATACCACTCTAGCATCCAAATGGCTCCTTTGAAACATTATATGGTAGGAGGTGTCGTTCTCCCATTGGGTGGTATGAAGTAGGTGAGGCAAGATTGTTAGTCCCGATTTGCTCCACCAAGCAATATAATAGGTTAGGATGATTCAAGAGAGGTTGAAGACCGCTAAATATCGCCAAAAGTCTT
Organism: Solanum raphanifolium; assembly: GCA_036250405.1. Classification (NCBI taxonomy): domain Eukaryota; kingdom Viridiplantae; phylum Streptophyta; class Magnoliopsida; order Solanales; family Solanaceae; genus Solanum; species Solanum raphanifolium. Next base: position 22,945 of record JAJOOE010010697.1, read on the forward strand.
ATGTGAATGTGAGACAAAGGAGGTTGGAATTCAAGGTGGAAGATTGGATATTCCTAAAGGTCTCGTCGATGAAAGGAGTGATGAGATTTGGGAAGAAGGGAAAACTTAGCCATCGAAAGGTTGGTCCTTATCAAATTGCGAGGAAGATTGACAATGTTGCATATGAGTTAAACTTACCTACGAGATTAGCATCGGTCCATCCCGTATTTCATGTAACCATACTTAAAAAGTGTGTAGGTGATCACTCTTTTGTTATTCCCGTAGAGAACATTGGTGGGAAAGACTCATTGTCTTATGAAGAGATACCTATAGAAATCCTAGATCGCCAGGTTCAAAAGTTGAGGACTAAGGAGATCGTCTCGGTGAAAGTATTATGGAGGAATCAAAGGATAGAGAAAGCTACTTAGGAATCTGAAGAAGACATGAAGCTTAGGTACCCCTTCTTTTTCACTCCTCTTGACGATGTTAATGAAGGTACCAATCCTACTCTTGTCTTTATATCCCTACATAGTCTTATTTTTGTTCTTATGCTTAACTGAAACTTAAAAATGGTTGGGTTCATAGGTGTCATGTTGGGTTGATGGTTTTAAAAGAATTAGTTTTTCCCATTAAGGTCTTAACATGAGTTCCTTAGGTAGTTTACATTCCTCACATCGTGCTAAATGTGTTTTAACTTCTCATTCGAGGATGAATGATTCGGGGGGGGGGGGGGGGATAA